>VUQR01011474.1:154066-173784 GCA_015108515.1 Hemichromis elongatus
TGTTTGGGGGGGGGGGGGGGGGGGGGGGGCTTTTCTTCTGTTTGAGTTTCTAGGCCAGTTCAGCTCCAAAACATTAGCTAGCTCAGGCAGAAAAAAGGAGAGAGAACTTTTCCATTCCCTCCTTTTAATTATCACAGTTTGATTGTCGCAGCCAATCAATTTACTGAGTGATCACGCTGTAAAAAAAATCACCTTCTGCTGCCTATGTGCACTAACAGACTGGACTAGATGCTTCTACTAACCAAAAAAGAAAAGGAAAAAAGCCACACTGAACAAAATAACTGTCCAGCAGAAATGCACTAATGCGTAGATAATTCTAACTTAAGTTGGAGAAATCAAAAAACAAGAAAAGACTGAGATTGTACAGTTGTATGATCATCACAAGTCTGCAATTCAAAAAATGTAAGCTTATAATTGGGTGCTTGTGCTACAAAACAGTGGAGTATTGGTAATTTATAGAGAGGATGGCCATAATTAGAGTGTTTGTTAGTAAACAGTCCAGAAGACCTGAGATGGCACACAGTTGTAATTTTGTGTTCAGGTTGATCATTTTCGCTGCATTAAAGCACAAATAAGCACCCACATATAGTACAAACCCCTTTTTATGAGCCTCAGTGTATTTTTCATCATAATGAAATTGTGGTGTACAATTAGAATGAAACAAAATACAAAAAAGAAAAAGCAGTGGAAGCAGTGGGTGTCAGGGGAGTGGAGTGGGGTGGTATGGCAGGACGAGGGCAACTAAAGACCTTTATGTCCAAGCCGACAGGAGGAAGAGGGCAACAGGAGCATGAATGCAGGGTTTAATGGGAAAGCAGGAGGAGTTTGGGGACCAGAAGAGAGCGAGTAGGAATTAGGGAATAGAGTGCTTATATAAGAACAAGTCCAACTTGTTGTGAGACGTGTATGTTTGACCCCAGTACTGAATGAAGGGGACACATGGCAGAATCTGTGGTTTCAAATCTGAGCCAAGACTTTACATTGAAAAATAAAATAGGTTTTATTATATCTGCCCATCTGCAGAGCCACTGAATGAAATATTTATTGTCTCTTTACTGGCAACAATTCCCATTCAGACAAACAGTATACACTTTTGACTGTCTCTTTAACCCAGGCTTAGCATTAAATGACTTTAGTAGTGAATACACTGATTGGCTAAAAAAATCTGGATTACTAATAACAAATAATGTTTGCTGTAGTGCTGTCAGTTAACCTAGTTTTAACTAAGGGTAACCATTTACCAGTTAACTGCCAGCTACCAGTTAACTAGTCGAGTCTGGCAGTTTTTCAAATAGTAACAAACTTAAAAATAATAATTTAATGATGGGGGAATCTTTGCTTTGTAAAAACCAATAAAAGCAAGACTATGTCAAACCTTCCTACAAGCGTGTTAACCATAAATCTTTAGTTGTTCGGGGAATCTATGACTGGAACTTTCCCATCAGTTGTGATTGAATGTCACACATTTTTTTGCTCTACTGTCATTGTCATTCCAGCCTGATCCGGGAATTATCAAGTATTCACAGTGACTCGGCACAAACTTCGATGGCATTAGCATCATGCAACAAATAGCAAAGTTGCAATGACACAAATCACAGGTGGTGGTGCACTCATGTCATGACAAGTGACTGACCGGAACAGAAATAAATAGAGACGCCAGCCTGAAAGGCGGTTTTACCTCATTAGCAACACATTAGCTGGCTAAAATTAGGGGACAGAAAGAACAGCTGTGGCTGGCTTTGGGTGTTATTTACATGAACGGAAATTAATTAATACACACATTAACTGAGACAGTATTAGAATGATTATATGTTTTTACAATACATTAGTATAGTAGTACCAAAACTAAATATATATGTGTATATGCATACTTAATAAATTAGGTTGTCAAAGGAAAAAACACAACTTTACCTCTTAAATTAAAAAAAAAAATAAAATAGAAAAGTTCAGGTTTTTCAACTAACTTTTTCCATCTTCATCCAGAAATGCTCTGAATTTAATTAAAAACAACTCCACAAACTGGCAAAAATCAAGCAAATATTTTTTCTAAAGTTAGGCCACTCTGTTCACCAGATCAGAAAATAACCAAATCTTCCACTTTTCACAGTTGGGAATATTGTCAACGTGTTCAAAAACAGAGGTCTCGACTTATAACAGAAGAAACACAAGCATAGCAATCAAGACCAGCAGCAAACTGGACTCATGATTATGAGTAAAACCAAAAAAGACCCCCCCAAAAAAACAGCAGGAAGGGTTGCTTCAGAGATCACGGGATCCGTTTAATTTAACAGAGGATTAGAAACAGGATCAGCAAACAGTGGTTCAAAGAAAGTGCAGTGTGCTAAATAAGCTAAAAGAAAGACAGCCAGGATTAACTCTGCACAGATAGACAGTAGACGGTTGAATGACCCCAGATTTAAGCTACAAGGGGAAAACCAACTGAGATGTAATAAAATATAAAGGTGTGACAGTCCTGTCTGTGACTGTTTTAGCTGAACTGTATTTATCAATATGACACAAATGTGGGATTGAATCTTACACAAAGGATCAACCAAATCAAGTGAAAAAATGCTAGTGACAGAATATTTCAACAAGGAGAAAATAAAAGCTCAAAAATGCCCCTTCCCAGAGTCCTGACCTAAATCCCATAAAGCACCAATGGATCCCTTTTTTTTTTTTTTTTTTTTTTTTTTACAAAAAACCCCCTGAAAGCAAAGCTGGTTGAAACTCAGAGGAAACTCACAAAAACTAACAGAGAGAATATTTTATTTCATTTTGTGTTAAAACACAGTTTTGTCTTCATTTTAGGTTATATATCTTTTTCTTATTGTGGTATATTTAGCCTTAACATTATCTGTAACATTTTTATATCCGTTTAAACATAATTTATATAATTTATATATTATTTTGACTTGTTGCAATACTTTTTAGGGTACCACTAAGGAGTTTAGATTAATATGCATATATTAGCTTCACTAACAGACATCTGGATGGTGTGTTGAAGAGCAAAGTTGCAAATTAATGTAAATTAATTTCAGTTCATATCTGCGTGAATATAAAGAATATTTTTAGCAACAAGGTCAATAAATGAAATGCCTTCATGGCCTCATTCAATAAGTTGGATTTAGAGCCAGTATAATTACTCACATTAATAAAAATAAAAAAGAACTGCATTGTAGAGATGTAGAAAGGGGGGAAAGACCTGCTGATGTTTAAAGTTAGTAAAGAATAAGTCACATGACACAACTTTAGGCTACAATGGCACATCAGTGACTTTCCTACATAGATTGATTTGTGACATCCTCTAACTGGTTTTCAGCTAAAGCTGAAAGAAACTCACCAGCACTGCAATCAGCCACTTTATTAGGTGCAGTATGCTACTGGACTCCCCTTTGCCTTCACATCCCAAAGGCGCTCTATTAGATTGAGATGTGGTGACTGTGGGGATCATCTGAGTACAATGAACTATTATGAGATGATTTGAGCTTTGTGATAGGATACATTATTCTGCTGAAAGCAGCAATTATAAGATGGGGTCCACTGTGGTCATAAAGGGATCGACATGGTCAGCAACCGTACTCAGGTAGGCTGTGTGGTTTATGCTCAACTGGTACTAAAAGTGTGACTAGAAAATATCACCAATGCAATCAAACTGCCACAACCACCCTGTACCACTGACACAATGCAGGATGGAGCCATGCTTTAAACCTCAACAAGTAAATGTCACAGCAGAAATCAAGTGACAAGACGGCATTTTTCCAATTTTGTCAAGCCTGTATGAACTCAATTACTTTCTTCCCCATTCTGACCCTCAATTTGTAGTTCAGCAGAATATCTCCATCAAATGCAACGAAGTGCTGCCAAGTGATTAGATATTTTAAGTTAAACAGCAGTTGAACATGTGTACCTAATAAAGTTGGGTTTTTTTTCCACAAAGCCCAAGTTTAAGATGTTTTGCCAATTAAATGAAAGGAAACTGTATTGGTTTCAAACGCACTTACAGAAAATATATTAACATATTATACTAATGCATTTCTATCTCTAAAACACCTGTGATTAAATCAACCACACCGCCTGTTATGGTGACATTTAAAGCTGAAGTCTGATTATCGCTGCTGTTACTCTAACTTGGTAAAATGTATCTGTATTTTGCTTTTTAAATTTTCAATTAAAAATTAAAAACAACTTTAAAAGACTAAATTCAGGATTTTTCTTTTTCTAAAAAAAATAATAATAAAAATACTGTTTTGAATGAATAGTGCTGTGAGCTGATAACACCACAAACAAAGACACAGAA
This sequence comes from Hemichromis elongatus, assembly GCA_015108515.1. Classification (NCBI taxonomy): domain Eukaryota; kingdom Metazoa; phylum Chordata; class Actinopteri; order Cichliformes; family Cichlidae; genus Hemichromis; species Hemichromis elongatus. Next base: position 158,364 of record VUQR01011474.1, read on the forward strand.
AACAACTTGTGTGTTTACTCAGCCAGTGCACAGGTCCATAATAATGGAAAGTGTCATTCAGAGGACAGAGTTTAGCGTTGAATTAAAGCCAGGTCTGTGCTGCACAGCCAAAAAAAAGTTCTGGAAAAATCCAGAAGAGACAAAGACGAGACTGGGTCTGATGTAATTGGACTGAGGTTTGGGAAAGGATAAGTTCACTAAGTTTTATAAACAGAAAGCTATGCAAAGATTAACAATGAAATGCAAAACCTTAACTAAACCTTAACCTCGAGCTTTTATAACTGGAGTAAGAAGTTACAATTGTGCAGTAGTTGTGCATCTAACTGCAGAATTAAACAAAAGTTGTTATTTTTTTATGCAGGGGTAACACCACAGCTCGCTCCATGTGACAGTAAGTTGTGTAGTATGGTCTGGTGGCAGGAGATGAGCAGTTACATAAAGGCAGAAGAGTGAGAGGTTTGTCTGCGCAGACTGATGGTAATTCAAGCCTAAAAGAGGAGATAACCATGACTCGGGCCTCTGGCCTTCTTCAACAATACCTTCCCCCATAACAAAAAGCCCTCTTTCCAACTCTGGCTGTCCAGTTCTCACTAGTCTAGGCCTCAGTATAATCAATGGCCCTATTAGCAGTTACATAAACCCCTGAGCAACTTTATACACAGGGAAATTTATAACTGGTGGCATCCAAGAGTGTGAAACATCTTTATAGCCAGCCAATTCCTGGCTTCAACAACAGCCAAACAGGAAGGAAAACAAAGAGATGTCCATAACAACAACCCAAAAAATTATCTGTTATCATGTCCTGTGCTGAAACTGATTACTGTGAAAGCAAAACATTCTACATCTGACAAGTAATCATGTGTGCAGAATGATTTTAAGCATTACCAGATTTACGATGTGGGTTCAATCAAATCATTAGAAGGGTTTCTCATGTATCTACACATGTAGATTAATGTATACAGTCACTTTCCTCATTACTCTGAACTACTGATATACTTAATTTTCACTGGCGCTACTTTTTGCTAAACAAATACTATCAAAAATAGTTCCAGCACACTTGTTCAGGGCCTACTGTAGAGAAAAACCATGGAAAACTACAAATACATAGCAAGCCCATTTACCTGCAGTGATGATAGCCTCATAAATTGGGTGAGGGCATTACACAGATTGATATGGCCCCTGTCTGTCTATTATTCAGCTAATATGTAACAAAAACTGCAACACAGAACTACACACAATGTCATGTCAACACAGCAGCCATACAGTTTTATAAAAGACTTACATCTCTGTATTGTAACAGCCTCAAAAGGCCTGTATGTTCTAGTGCCTGAACCTTTTTGTTGTTTTTTTTTTTGCTTTTCCATTAAGTGTCTGAGTGTGAATGTGGATGTGATGCTGTGATATATGTGAGTAACAGATGTGTCAAAGTGTACACAGCAAAGCAGTACACGTATACGTGCAGGAAATACAAGAGTGGGTACATGGGGAGACACAGTGTTGGTCTATTGGTGGTAGTTGGCATTTATTGGGCCTACTTCTGTTTATACTCAGTCATCCTGGTTATGCAACGTGGAACAGAGAGGGCACTGACCCAAAATGCAGGCTTAGTCTGGCAGGATGCTGCACAATGTTCGGTACCATGGGGCAGTATGTAAGCCCAAACACAGCCAGCCTATTCATAAGCAGGACGATGAAGAATCCAGAACAAGCAGTCCCAGCTTTTTGGCCCTGGAGGATTATTTAGTCTGGCCTTTTCTCACTCTCCATTTTGCCTGTGTGTTAATCTCACCACTCACTTTTAAGCAGACTTATTGGATGGTCTGGCCTCTGGGTACTATTTCAGAGGTTTTGCAAGACTCCACTAAGAAGCAGCTGATTTCATAACAGGAAGACAGATAATGAGTAGAGGCACTTGCCTAGTAGGAAGCTTGTGTTGTTACAGGGCAGCTAAATCTAATGAAAATCTTCTTCTCTCATTTTCAGATTAGGACTATCTCAAAAAGCAAAGTTGGGTGGCTCTGGGTATCTTGTGTACTGAGACTAATTTCATAACATATGCATGCAATCATACTGTTTGATTGTGTGCATATGTTATGCATGCATTTCCTAAGTCACTCGAGTTGTGTGACTCAGGAAATCACTAATTCTTAGGTTTCTTTGGTGAAAATTTTACTTTTTTTTTTTATCTGCATGTGCCATTAATTACTTTAACAATGGTCCAGTTCCATTTAAGTGATTCAATAGCCACGAATCATCACAATTAATAGCATACTAAGACAATTAAATACAATCATAATTTATAACAGCTTTTCTGCCCCTTTCCTGCCATTGCTACTCTACCAACTCTCATTAAAGATTAATGCACCATATTATCTGACATATTCAACATAAGTCTACATTTCAATAAATAATACCTGGCTTAATAAATTAGTTTCTGCTGCGACTGAGATCAAGAGATCAAAACACAAAACTAAAGAAGATTTCTCAAATTTAGATCACAACCAACTACTAACCAACCAACAACTCAATGAGAACTATTGCTTATTATCCACAAGGTGGCGCTAAAGCATAACTATACTACATGATGTGTGCCGTCTGCTGTCCCCTGTGTTAGTGCTTTGTCTGGCATTTCATTTCCTGACAGGTTTCCTCTCAATAAACTCAAGGTTTTGTTATATTTTTATTGCATTCTTCAGCTATCACTTATCCTGCTGACAGACGTGCAGGCCTTTGTTGTAACATAATTCAGATCTGATTAGTGGGTAACATCAAAGCACACAGATGACTTGTTGGCTGATAATATGAACAGAGAGGAAGGAGGGATGTGTCACGGAGTTGGAAAGTAGAAATAATGTAACTGTGTATATTAATTTACAAGACAGCAGATCGAGAGATGAGATATTGTCAGAAAATTAAAGATGTGTTTATATCAATGAGGAAAAAAGGCATCCCCAATAAAACGCAATATAAACTCTCGCTTGCCACAAAAAACACAACTTCTTTCAATGATGTGATGTCTAGTACAGAGAGGAGACCTTCTAAAAGGTGGGCAGTGAGAGAATGGAGATTCCAAGGATTGCTACAAACTGACACACATGAGAGTGAGAGGAATGGCTCTGGTCATTAGTAAAGACGAGAATATGATGAGATTTCCTAAGAGATTCTGATCAGATTTGAAATGTGTGCGCAAGTGGGTCAGTGGAGCAGAGCTGAGCTCAGCGATAAATAGTTTCATCCATAATTCAACAGATTCAGTCAAATGATATAGACTGCACAGGGAGTGGCAGGGATGCAGAGCACGACCTCTCCGAGTCGGTTTCTCTGCTCTCCATTTCTCAGAATGAGCAATTTCCCTTTAAAAACAGTCTGCTGGTCTATCTGAATAAGGAGCAGAAAACTAAACAAAACACTTCATCAGATAGAGGCAGGGTAGTTTATTTTGACGACCAAGCTCAAGGAAATCAAATTTAGATCTAATACTGGCAGCTGGATAAATGAAAGCAATCAGTATTCACACTAAAGATGGACTGGGACAGAGGACGGTGTCCGAGGAACAGACATGTAGGTTAAGGTTGACCCAAATGTTCTCAGCGAGTGACTGACCAAGTATGTAGCAACCTTGGAACGGCTGAGAAAACAACAAAGACACACATGCGTGCCCACGCTAGTGTCACATATACTCACAAGGGGCCAAAAAGGAAGGACCAGCTGCAGGCCAAAAATAAATACACAAACGATGACCCACGGAGACTTCTTGCTGACATGTGCACATATATGCACGCGACATCATGCGAAGACACCAATTAAAAAAATGTTAAAATATGGCTAAAGTTATATCAGGTTATTTCAAGAGGGGGAGGCAGGAGGGTGGACTCAACTGGCCACATAATTAAACATAAATACAAAAATGCAGTTTATCTCTGGAAAAGATCTAAAAAGAGATCTAACAAAAGCTACATTTGACTGCTCCTTTATCACAAGAGACAAAGAGGTCTAATGACAGGCAGGATTATGGAAGCCTTAAACATTACATACATATATTTTTTTTGGGGGGGGGGTTATAGATAAATAATGTAATTCGGACAGACTTTAAAGTGAACTTGGTTAACACTGATTCAGACAGCTGTCTATTAATAGAACAGGTAAAGAACCACAGCCGACCTCTTCCTCATTCAGACCCTGATTAGAAAACTAAGAGGGAACTGAGAAAAAAAAAAGATGAACCTCAGACATTTTCTTCTTTTCTCCACAAGTCTATCCATCTTTCTGATCAACATCGACCTTTACGCATACACCGTTGCATCATTGTTTCAAATATTCCCCTACCCCAACTCACCATAGAGGTCTTTCCTGTTTTCTTCCTTTCGCACCATAACATTTGGAGGGACGTTTCCACAAGAATTTCACACATAAAATGACTTTTTATTCATTAACTGTTGTGCTTGTCAGACTGAGGCCAGACTAGTGTTGTGAATACTAACAGCATCCAGGACCGGAAAAAGGCGTTGGCCTATATGTACAACTACATGAATATTCAAGAGCTTAATTAAACAGGCTGAGGATATGCTTCAAAGGAAACACAAACAGAGAGGTGGAGAGTTCAAGCACACACAAAGGAAAAAACAGAAACACACACACACAATGCATATGCAAGCATGCATACTAAAGCATGAGCATGAATTCTACTCTAGAGTTAGACATTTACTTTAAAGAAGTCCAGCTGGGGTGAGGTAAATTGTCTAATACAAGTATTTTAGTCTAACTGCCAAATACCAGCTGTCGTTTTACATTAAAAGAGAATGAAGACAGGAAATAGTCATAAACAATAGGAAATAAGTGAACAAGCGATATGATGCCATTCAACATGACAAGAAAGTGCTTATTTACACGGTGTACAACATTAAATTGGAAGATCTGGAGTCTAATTTTACGAGGCACTTCTCTCTCCTCTAGGAAGGTGTTATTGCACTACACAAGCAGATCAGGTGGCTGCTAGATCTGACAGCAAACCTGCAAGCATTCAGCTGAGTAAAGCTGCTGCGACTCTCTTTGAACATCACCCTGTTACCATGGAGACGGGTAACTGGCTACACTGTCTGAGCACTGGACACAGATGAGAGGAAACCCGAGAGAGCGAGCGCTTAAGAAGGACTGCCTCTAAGAAACAAAACAAGGAAAACAGTGACAACGTAAAGCAGGGCATGGAGATCAAAACAGTGAAGTCAGAAAAGCTGCTGAGGAAGTGTGGCACATGAGTAACAAGCAGTGTAGCAGATTTACATGCTTGTTCAGCAAGGAAACTTCTGGTTTAATTTTAGATGCTGGAGGAAGCCGCATGAGATTTCCCACAAGTGTGGAAATCTCAGAGTCCGAAACATAAATAGAGAAGGTATTATATAGAGAAGGTAACAGGCAGTTAAATAAAAGGAGAAATCATTTAAATGAATGTAGAACATTCGCCCACACATCCGCAAACGCATGTGTATATTGCATGATTTTGGCCAGTCCAAGATGATAGTTTGAAATATCTCTAAATATATCTTTGGTTAAATTTGAAATGGTGACCTTACCTCAGACTGCGCTGCAAAAATTGGACACAAATTCTTTTCACAATAATCAAACTTCATTATTTCTACCAGTTATCTTTACAAAAGCTTCCAAGTGGGATCGTGTATGACATGTCATAACACTTGGTGTTATGGTTGGAAAGTCATTATAGACTCCAAATTTGCCAAAGTGTCAAGGAGTGGGGGAGACCTCACGTGGATCTCTGGGAACACCAAAACACCAGATGAGTAGATATCTTGCTAACGAATTACATCAGCCGAGTAGAGCACTCAAAGTGTTCTGGTGCCTCGTAGTGGTGAAGAACACGACTCAATTGGATGCTTATTTGAGCAAACACATCAAATACTTGCACAGACACACAAAAGCCACAGTTAGCAAGTAATACGGGATAGCTCAAAACAGGATGTGATAAAGAACAGATCCCGCCATTGTATTAAATTCACAGTTGATATTAGCGTTTGTTTAGGTGATCAATGATCAGCCACAGTATAGAATTTAAATCTACCACAAAAACACATCACTGATGTTTTAGTTGAACTTAATGGTCTCAGAAGAAGTAGACAAGGCTATATTTACACACTTAAATGAACAGAAGAGAAAACTTTGTTTTCAAAGATAAGCGAAAGAAGAAGAGTGAGAAATGATGACAAGAATGAAAACTTTCCCCGGCAATGCTAGGAGGGGAAAGTTAAGGAAGACAGAAGCATTTGAGGAGAACACATTTCTGTGTCTGCCCGAAAGTCGACAACATCACAAGCTGCCAAGTGATTGCTTTATCCTGCATCCTGATTTCACTGTAATAAACTCTCACAGTTAAAGTCAACAACCACAGAGTCATGATGAAGCACTGACGGCACACACACAAACACACAGACAGTGCCTGAAAACTAATTTGCTACAGGCTGGTGGTTAGTGAACAGGCCGGGATGAGATCACCTCCAGTGTGTACAAAGAGCACATGCTTCATCATGCCTGTGGCTCTCCCCCGCCTCCACACATCCACACACACACACACACGCGCTCTCTCTTTACTGAAAGTCAATCGAAACTGAGTTGTTTGATTATACATGAGTCTGACTGCCTGCTCCTGTTTCTGTCTTTATGTGACTAAAGGGCAATCTGCTGTAGCAGTGGTTTGTTAAGACTTTAGCGTTCATTTGCATCAGCACTCTGGGTAAGCGAGATGTCATGCTTGTCTTTTGCAGATTTCAAAAAAACTCAGTGTCACTAAAATAGTTCTAGGATGAGCTGTTCTGTCCTGATGCATAGGTCAAAAACGCTTTCATCAACACGCAGCCAAAAGCCCGAGGAGGTGAGAGACGATGGGAGTGCAATGATGGGGATGTTAAGGTAGCGGGGACGGAACAAGCCTCGGGGGACCAGGTGAAGTTCGGTTCCTCCCACTGACACTTCTCCTCTCTGCTTCTCTCTTAAACACTGCTGCAATTACACACAAAAATCAACCCTTCTTTAACGAGTCATTGCTTTTAACAAACACTTTTTTAAAAAGCAGTCCTATTAGGGGCAGCTGTTAAAATTGTCAATCATAAATGCATAATTAAAGTGTGAAAGCGATTAGCTGCGATGGATGTTTCAATTAATTAGTTTAATTTTGATAACTAATTTTTACTTAAGAAGCTAAAATGCCTGTTATCAGCTCATTAACGGAAAACAAATAATTGTTAGACTTATTTAAGCAGTAATTTAATTTCTGGGGGAAAAAAGCCATAAGAATTCAATTAGAATTTGTAAACACTTACAAAAATCAGGTGCATTAAATGAAAGGTTAAAAAGAAAGACAGCAGAGTAAAAGATGTATGTGACCACAAACAGAGAGATCCACATATAGCTGAAAATCTGTCGCTTCCTCTATTTAACCAGTGCATTTGCAACTTCCTTGAATAGGCTATGTGACCCAGGAGCCCAAATGAAGCTATTACATGCACATCTACTTTTCCATACATCATTAACTACTTGACAACAGATAACACATACTGAAACTGGCTACAACATTCACTGATTTAAAACCGAATGGAAACTTTAAGAGATGACGAATAAAAACACTGTTTAAAAAGTTAAAAGGTTTAAAAAACAATAATTATTCACCCTCAGATTTTAGCACAGGCTGCATATAGACTACAGATGGACGGGATTCTCCACAAAGAAAAGAATAAAAGTATTTTCATCAAAAGAGGAGTAATGGGGACTTTTTGGATCTCCAACCCACACTCAGGTCTGTTACTTTCTGATGCTAAATTGCAGATGGTCCAGTTCACATTAGTCCCTAAAGTTGCACACTACCCTAAGATACTGTGGTTGGTGGGCAGGTACTACAACACATCCTCCAACCAATGCATCCAACAACTGTGGAGTCATCAGACACCTAGATGGATTCATTATGCACCACACATCTCCCATATTAGGATTCCTACACTGGCTGCTAGTCAATTTTCAAATTGACTTCAAGATGTTATTATTTGTTTTTAAGGCTTTGGATGGGTTGGTTCACTTCTTAACTCTCTGACCTTTTAAGCTTTGTACATTTACCTGAGAGGCCAACACAAACATAATCAAGTGTTTCTCTCCATTTTCTTTTAATTTAATACATTAATTAATTACAGTAATTTGTATTTAATACTGGCAGCATTCACTTTTATTCAAAAATAAAGATTCAAAATTCAAAATTGTGAAAATGAGTTCTCTTAGTTAGGTTCACTCATAAGTGGACTCACAAGAAAATAAGACTCAACAACAAAAGAAGCTCAGAGCAGGAGCAGCAATCTCTAAACCATATCTCGGGAGAGTAAAAAAAAAATAGCAAATAGCAAATATCTAAAACACACCTGCATTTCACAGTGTTTGAATGGAAAAGGTGATACTGGTAAATTTATTGAGAGACAATGAGACTGTCAATACATAAAGAATCACTGTCTGGAGTTGATTACATGACTCAATCAATGACAATTTGACTAAGGATAAGTAGCAACCTGTGCTTCAGAGATGCTACATCCTCTGGTGCATCCATCTTTTTAGAGAAGGATTCATACAACACAATTATGAAGCCTAACATGCCTCAAAGCTTTGTAACAATTAAACAAAAGCCAGGAAATTCAAGGACATTGGACCTTAACCCCACTGAATATTTATCTGAGCACATGGGAATGGTGCTGTAGAGATTAGCAAAGCTTCTGGTAGTCTGGCTGGGTTGAAATCCACCAGCCAGCTGGGCTGTTCTGTGTGGAGTTTCCATGTTCTCCCCATGCCTGCATGGGTTCTCTCTAGGTACTCCGGCTTCCTCCCATAGCCCAAAGACATGCATGCTAAGTAAACTGGTGTAACTGTGAGTGCTAATGATTGTCTATCCGCGTGTCTTGGCTCTACGATATAGTGGTGACCTGACCTGGGTGTACCCCACCTTTCACCCTGTGGCAGCTAGGATAGACTCCATCTCCCCAGTGACCTTCAACTGGCTAAAATGGATGGATAGGATGAGACTGAGAAAGCCAGACAACATAACACTGTCATATCATGTTAGGAAAACATTTATCAATAGGCTTTGCACAAGCTCACGATGTCCCTGCCAGCCTGAGTAAATGTTGTCACTAAGGCAAAAGAGCCGCACATATTCTGAGATTCATCTTTAGTTTTTAGTCAAATTGTTACTGATAATTACAACGGGATCAAGATTTTTGTTTAAAATTCAAAACAAATGTAAAATATACTCAACTTAAAATAATAAGCTACTTTAAAACATGTAATAACTAAATAACTAACAAAAAAATCCTATTTTACAATACAGCTAGAAAAAGGAACACATTTGAGTGCATTTTCAGTTTGAATCAGCAAATTGTAATACTCTGCAGATTTTTGATATCTTCTACATAGCACACCATGCCAAAATAAAAAGATAAACAACAGAAGACAAAGGATGAGCAGGAACACAGGTGTGCATGTGGAGACGTGGCTTAAGGGAAAAGAGAAGGGGTCACCTACCCGACCTCTTTCCTTTCCACTATTTCCTGACAGCCCACTTTTGGATGGGATGCAGATAGTGAGCATTCGCAGACAGGCCCTGGAGGAAATTATGATCTCCCAAGACAAAGACTGCTTCATCTCTCTCAGATACAAAACCCTTAGTGTGAGAGAAGTAGCCTTAAGGCTTGGCTGGTGTTTTTATTTCATCTCAGTAGCTCATATCACACCAGAGTCTACTCGCCTGTCCCTCACCATCTCCTGTCCAAAATGAGTCAGGCTTCCTGAAGCTGAACATTTCACACCCTGTAGCCTTTCACATTCTGTATCTTTTTACTCCTACTCTATCGCTTTGTCTGTCTTTGAATAGGATGTAGACCAGATTATACTCTGGGTTCACTCTGGGTTCTAGTCTTACTAAAAGTGACACCGTGCATCTGTCTGCCCAGAGCATTTGCGCATACACGCTGACATTTCTGAGCACATTAGCATCTGACTGCATTATAACATGGTATTAAAAACAAATACTATGGGTGTAGTCAGTCAATCAATTAATCAGCAGCTAATTGTAATTACACCGCACAGGCTGAGCACCACCTGCAGAACAGCAGGCTTTTAACGGACCTGCTGCTGATTTCGAACACAAGCCTTCCACTCAGCTTAACAGCACTTGCATCAGGGGAGAGATAAATTAAACCCATAGTCAGTTTTAAAGCAAAGCCAACAGACTGTTATTATAAGTGAGTCATAAATGCTCCCTAATAAGCAATAATCAAACACAACATTTACCAATAATTACGTCCCTCTGTGACGGCACCAATCGACTTCACGCTACCAATCTCCCCACTGGAGAATGAGTTACTGTTTAACAAGAGCGAAGATAAAGTGCAAACACTGATCACTCTGGTACTGTATGGACTGAATTGCTTAACAGGGAACGATGGATCAAAAGAAAATCACTTTACTATAAAGCCTGCTTGTATCAAAGAAGTGAGCAAACAAGGCTTTCTACTTAATCATGAACTGCTTCTGCACATGACAACAGAGTCAGTTTGTTCTTTTTGACTCTGCTTCTGAACAGAAATACTCAAAACTCTGATAGAAGAATTCACAGTTTCTGGCACATTGTCAAATAGCAGGAAGATAAAGAAAGGAAGTGAGATGGAAACATGGTAATGCATGACACTTGTATTACAGAGATAATACAAGGCTGTCAGCAAAAATGTAACACAAGCCGGGCTTCAGCTGTGAATGGGTCTGTAGCATGGAGACAGAAGGACACATGGTTTTAATGACTAAAGAAGCCAAGTGTGTTTAAGCTTACCTTGGAGTACTGTCTACGAAGACTGAAGCGCTGCACCATCCTGACTGCCTGAGTGACGGACCCACAGCTGGATCCCCTGTTCTACTCCTTTCTGCTGATATCCTACCAAAGTACACACTGCCTCACATAGTACACTCCACACTCACGGCATAGGCAGACATGCTACCATCCTCTCCAAAGATCCATGTGCACACACATTTCTAGTCCACACCGCTTTAGTCGTCTACTATGCAAACACAAGGGGTGGGGTGGGGTGGAGGGGTGCAAAAAGAGCGAGGTGAAAAAAGGGAGGGAGAGCAAAAGGAGATAATAACAGCTCAGCCGTGTTGCCCTCTACTTATATTCACAGTGATTCCCTGAGCAACTCTCTTTCTCTCACAAGATACAGTCACTCAGACAAAATACTCACACCACATGGCTGTCTATACACAAAGGATTTTCAATAAATACACACACACGCTCTCAGAGAATCTGGAACACAGATGAAATGAGGTCTTACATTCACACATGCACACAACCTTCCACATCCTCTTCTGAACACAGGACTGATAACACATTCACACACAGCTCTCACTCATCTAGGACGAGGCAAGGTTGCCTCCTGCTTCCTGTCAGTAGGCTGAAGGGTGGGGTGAAGCGAAGGTGGTGGCAGAGGATGAGAGGGAGGAGGGGGGAGATTGGGGAGGAGGAGGAGAAGGAGGAGGGACCAGCTGACTATCTGTATTAACTCTCTCCAGGGACAGAGAAGGGGGACAGGGAGCGAAAGACAGAGGAATAATGAGGAGCGAGGGGAGGAGAAAATGTTCAGAAAGGAAGAAAGCAAGAAAAAAAAAAAGGAAGTGTGGCGATCAATGAAGAAAATTGATCGTTCACTGAACATTCATCATTCTTAATGCAACCATCAACCTACACTAGCAGCAGACCTCACGCACCTCCAAGGTCAACCACGCTGTTACTATGACAACCTAAGTAGGGCGTAGTCTCAGGAAGCAAAAATCAGGGTAACCACGGAGACCACTCGATAACCTTAATGGCATTGCTGTGTTGTAGTGCGGAGACATGGCTATGATGGTAGTTAAGAGAAGAGGCAGACAGGTTATAACCTCTGCCAAGGGCAAGCGGCAGAACTCAGAAAGGTTGATGATTGTCCATCACAGCGGCACGACTAATGGAGCGCAGATGTCTGGCTCTCAGCCTTGCTCTGTCACTCAAGGTGAGGTCATTCATGCAGGAATGAAGTATACTTGGTTTTACAGATTAAGAAAGAGGAGATGGCTTTACTAAATTTAGCTCACAAGTTTAAGGCTACCGCTTAATGTGGATATCAAGGCCCACTGGTCTAGACTTACTCTACACCACTGGCTTAAAAGGCAGATAGCCAGACGTCCTTCTGTCTATGACACAATGATATTGTTTTCTTGGCATGGCTTACTTCATTAACCAAAAGGATCAGTCTGGCCTACAACAAGCATGAGCTCATAAAGCAAACACTCCCAACACATGAACCAAGCCCAGTTCTGCTCACAGCAGGAAGGCTGATCTAACCGCGCCCTCTAGTGGTAGTGAGAAACAACTGGAGTCAGAAACACCAAATGTGGTAAAGTCAGAAATTAAGGTCAACTTTTACAAGCAAATTAGGAAGATAAAAGCACATCTATTATGAAACGGCAGCTAAATGGCTGAAAAAAAGCCAATAATGTAGACAAAATACGAACATCACATGGCTTGCACATCGTGAGGTCTGCAGTTTTTCATTTCTTTTTTGCACCACAAAAAACAACATAAAAAAAGGAATGAGCAATGTTAATTTAAATAATATACAAGTTAGGAGATAAAATTTCGTGGTCATTGAAACGTCACCTTTTTTTTTGGAATAGAAAAGTGAAAAAGTCAAAGCTAAGTTTAAAGAACAGATACTACAGAAATGTGACACCAGTGTACTCTTAATGATCCGGTTACAATGTAGTCAAAAATATTGCAAACCTATTACACAAAAGTTTTACTTAATAGGTGAATTTTGAAGCTGCGAACTACTGAATTGCAGCAACTCTTAGTCTTCCTTTCCTAATGCAATCCTTATAAAAGCCACACCTTACAGTACTTTTGTGAATGAACTTAAAGACAGCACAGTATAAAGTGGGAAAGAGATTTAACTTTTCCCATATTTCCCATATTTCAACACTGGTTACACCAGCAGTGGAGAACCTGCTGTTATATTTGTGGCCTGATTGTCTTATTCTCTTAACTTTGATTAATCTCAATTGTCCTGGCTGTCATAGATGTGTAAATCACTTCAGTAATTGTAAGTCAGCTTAGATGCGAACTCCAAACAATACGTGGACAGACTTATTTGCTTTCAAGCCCTGTATGTTGGCTTACTGGAATGCTTACTCAGTGGCTGGAATTTAGTCACAATTAAAACTGGACGTGGCTTTTGTTTGCTTGTTTGTTTGTTTTTTTTCAAAGATGGACCGAAGCTTTAGGGCAGAGATATAGCAATTTTATCCAATTTAGTTTCAAAATTAAATTTTATTCTAAGCTTGTGAATAGATACTCCTACTCCACATGGTCAAATGCCTTCTCCACATCCAGGGAGAGGACACTCAGAGGTCTCAGTGGGAGGAGAATATAGTATATTGAATAAACGATGGATATTAAAATAGGTGTTGTAGGTTTCGAAGTGGCAATAATATCTTTACAGCCACTCTTCCTTATTGACTCTTTGCTAAAAAATATAATATATTGTTCAGTTTTGTTGGTAATAAGTAAGTAAATAAATAAACAAAGTGCATAAAAAGTACATATTTTTTGATGTTTTAGTTCTGTATTTTTACACATGCAACACAACATGATGTTATTATATTATTATATTACAATTCCAAACAGCCCACTGCAGAGTGATCCCATGTGGTGAAAGATTTTAATTATTTACACCTATTAGTGAGGTTGATGGGCTAATTTATATTTAATAGGCTACTGCCTTTATTATAATATGTCATATAAAAGTTGCTTAAAAATGTTAGCCAGACTTTGGAGTACACCGGTATATCTACTGCACGTGTGTGTGCATGTGTTTTGTTAGCAAGCTATAGATGTATGGCCTTGAATAATAGCTCAATTTTGCTAGAACAATAGTCAGCATTGGGAAAATCCAACAGCAGTAATGACACAGTGCAGGCCCATCTCAGAGCATTCACTGCTGAAGAGCAGGAAAATTTACATTAGCAGCAAAATGAACCTCAGCTTTTGATTGACAGTTCTCTGACAAATGAGGTCTGACACTAGTGAAAAGAAAAAAGAGACATCGATAAACTTGTGTAGTGATTATGATTAATGGCTGCTGACACCTACCCTGTCTGTCTCTTCTGTGGACTGGTAACCTGATGACAACACTGCATCGCCGCTGGAATATCCTGGGGCGGGGCTGCTGGGTGTGGTATCGGTGGTGGAGGAGGAGCGTGGGCGGCTAATATGCTGCTGCGGATCATGGGTGTAGCGGCGTTGTGGGGCTTGAGGGCTACCTTTCAGAAGAGGATCACGATCTCCACTCCCAGATCCCGACCCAGAACCCTTATTTCGCCGGCTCTGCAGGCTGGTCCCACGCCTCATCATGCATGCAGCGCCTGAGCCCTGGCCAGCTGCAGAAGGAACCATAGGAGCAGAGAAGATGTCAGAGTCAGGACAACAAGACCCTGAGGCATCCTCGGGGGCACAAGGGGAAGTGCCACATGCTGACACCACAGAGGAAGATGAGGAGGATGATGAGGAAGTGATGGTGGAGCGAGAGAGGGAGAGACGTTTGCGTTGCTGGAACAGCTGCTTCAAACCCTGGCCAAGAACCCCCATGCTCGCCCTGGCATTTTGGCTCATCTTAATCAAGGAAGGGTGATCTGACTCAGAAAAGGCCCTCTTCAAACCTGAGCCTTGTGACCCCCTTGTCACAGAACCTGAACTGGGTCCCACCCCCTCTGGCTCCATTTGACTTTTGTCCCCCTGCTGCATTTGATCCTGCTGACACTTCATGAATAGCAGGGAGAATCTGTCCAATCAAACAATCTGCAAATGCCTCCCTTCCTCTCTGTCAGGCATGCAGATGGTCAGACTAGATCACTAACTGAGGGAAAGAAAACTACTAAACAGCAGAGTACAGCAGAGGACAGTGGAAGAGGTGATGGGGCTGTGACAGGAGGGTTGGATCAGCTCATTGGCGGCCAGAGGGATCCAAAAGGGAACATGCATCTTTGACTCAGGAACAAGTGGTCATTCTGGTCTAACAGAGAGAAAAGAGATGGATTATGAGTGGATGAAAAGTTACCTAGATCCAGGTGCAACCCCTAACTTTCACATCAACAGTATTTGCATCTTAACAATCTTTTTGTTCCAGTGTTTGAAAAAATTGCTATCAATTCAGTGTAAATATGTCATCATCAATTATTAAGTAGGAATAAAGTAAATGAAGCTGGATCTTGATAAACCATCCCAAGTACAATAACACAAAAGAGGCAAAAAAAAAAAAAAAAAAAAAAAAAAAAAAAAACAAAAAAAAAAAAAAAAAAG
>VUQR01011474.1:179213-191398 GCA_015108515.1 Hemichromis elongatus
GGGAGACATCCATATTTCATTTATTAACCCTATTTAACCATGAACTGAAACTCTTGAGAGTAGGAGTGTGTAACTTCAAACATAAGCATCAGAATGTGTAAGAAAGGTGATTTAAGTGACTTTGAATGAGGCCTGGATGTTGTGAGCAGGCAGGTTGGTCTGAGTATTTCAGAAACTCCCTCACAACCATTTCTACAGTTTATAGAAAGTGATCTTTAAAAAAAAAATCCTGTCAGCTAAGAGCAGAAACCTGAGGCTACAGTTCACACTGGTTCACCCAAATGCCTGGTCTGATGACTCCTGATGTCTTCTGTGACATTCACATGCTACGGTAAGAATCTGATGTAAAGAACATTAAACCAGGCATCAATCCTGCCTTTTATTAGTGGTTCAGGTTGCTGCTGCTGGTGGTGTAATGTTGGGGGTTTCAAATCATCTCAAACTAGTTTTGTGCGCATGACAATGAGTTTACTGTACGTGAATGGCTTCCCCAGTCACAGATCTCAATCCAGCAGAGAACCTATGAGATGTGGTGGAAGTAGAGATTTGGATCATGGACGTGCATCTGACAAATCCACAGCAGCTAAGTGATGCTATCGTGTCAAAATAAAGCTTAATTTCTAATGAATGTTTTGAGTAATTTGTTGAATCTATGCCACAGAAAGACAAAAAGGCAAAAAAGAGTACTCGTAAGGTGTACCCAATAAAGTCCGGTGAGTGTATGCGAACAAATCTGATGTACTTCTTTTGTGAAGAACTACAGATGTTTATCTCAGCTCGTTATACGGTTCAGCTCTTCACATTAGTGAACATCTAAGCCTTCACAGATCAAAAGTTCCTCTTTTTTTAAACTGTTCCACCATTTGTGCTCAAGAGGAGGATACTGTCACGGGAAGGCAAACTTAAAGACGCTCTTCAATATGTCGACTGAATTTGTTCAAATGTGGACAGCTAACACCTTATACTAGCTTCAGATTCACTTTAACAAAAAGGGACTGCACCCTGACCCTTTTACTGAAAGCCTGTCACAATGGGATTTATTAGTGCTAGGTTGGGACAGGGACAGATGGATTTAGGCATCTAACAACTGCTAAGAGAAATTTAGAAAATAATTAAGTTATCCTTTAACATTAAAACAAGGCCCTCAGACACGTTTTAAAGTGCAACCTCTTGTGATTCCACGTGACCTCTACCTCTTTTCTCCCTCTGCCTTCAAACAGGAAGGCATCAGAGGGAAACAGGCAGCTTGTTGCCACTAGAAACCACAGCCTTCATAAAGGAATTTCACCTTCACTCTGGCAGTGTGGGAGTCAGTCCCACTGAGGAGAATAAACTCAGTCCGTCCACAGTTACAGCATTATTTCTGAACATGAACCCTTGGTAGCGTCAGAGACTTACTGTAAAAAAAAAAAAAAAAAAGCTATCTACATTAAGCTGCATATGATACCTCTGCTGCTCTGTGGGCTTTCAAACAGCAGACGGAGGCGGAAGAGGGTGAGTGTGGGTCTACGAGGCGAAGAGGGAAAAAAAAGCTAGTGTTTCTTATCTGAGATAACTTTGTATTTAGAAAAGCTCAACCTGTTGTTGAGAGAAGAGAGCCAAATCACTACGCAAAGGATGCTGAGAGTGTTTAGACTCCACGGGGCTGAAAAGGGGATTATGTGAATCCTTTTGAATCCCTTACTAATCATTTTTGATGCATCTGTTTAGAAAAAGGGACAAAGAGACTTAAAGCTGTGCAACATAACTCTACAAACCAACATTAGATGACAGGGCATCTGTTGCCATGTTAGTTATCCTTCTGCAACGATGCTGAGCAGGGGTGCATGAACCCAATATACAATATACATTTTTTTTTTAGAAGAGCATTAGTGTTTTAACACACTCCATTATGCAAATGGATATAATGGTGATAATCTAAACCAGCAGCGAGATGGATGAGAACAGTGGAGCTTTAGTGGTTACTTGATTAAACACTTAGTCAGGCTAAATCACTTTTCACTGCAAATAAAATATATTTTTGGTGAAATATGAAATATCGAGAAATCACTACCCTGGCATAGATCAACTGATAAATAAAAAAAAAGTATAATTTTAATCATATTTAATCAAGGAACAACAGAGTTGTTAGTTGCAGCCCTGGCATACATCCATTTCCCTCTTGTGATACACACTTCCGTTCTGCTGCCCTCGCTAGCTGAATGACACGGGTTCAGCAACAAAGGCATGATTGCTCACCATTTTCCCGCTTGCTGATGGAACTATACTACTTCTAACTGAATGATTGTATTTGAAGTGTCTCACTCTCACCGCAAAACATATTCATCTGCAGCAGAGAGCAACAATTACTAATCAGACACCAATTCTTTTTCTGTGCTCAGTTAATTGTAAATGTTGCCAAATATTCTAAAACACATAAGCACCCATTGATAAATCATCTGTGTGACTTGTATTCAAATATGCAAATATGGTTTGAAGCCTTGACATGGTCTACATGTCGGCATTGCGTAAGTACATGAATCCTATATGTACAGTATATACAGTTCACCCTGCATATACTGCACCCTGGATACAATCTTAGCACAGGCTAATGCTGTGCTGAAACGTGTAGGGCAAATTTATGTCATTTATCCAAAAATTCCACTTAAATTTAACATGGCCTTCTGTTGTGTTCACTTGTCAGCGGCATCAGACACCCTTTACAAGTGTATGATACCATTACAACAAAGTTTAACATGGTCATAAAGTTATTTCATCTATGATTGTTTTGACCACAAATAACACCAGGATGCCTGATGGCTGAATCTGCAACATAACATTAACTACATTAGCCAATGGGTTGTTTGGAATAGATGAGTCATATAATAGTAGCACTGAGCTACAATCGTGAAGTTAGTTAATAGTAAAAGTATGACTATTTTTACACATTGGAAACAACCTGGAAACTGTAAAGCACAGACTTATTTTTTTTTTCTATGAGATATGTACAGTACTGTGAAAGGCTTGAGCCACCACTCATTTCTTTTTACTTTACTTCAAAAAGTCAGACTCTCCTGTAATTTTTAACGTGGTCTTGAGTAACAGTTCTCCAGGATTTCTCACAGTTGTTTAGAGTTTGTCTTTGGACACTGGCTGCTTTTTTACTCATTTTCAGTCCAGTCTTCATACCCAAATTAGTTTGTTATTGTTTGTTAAGCTACTTGACACTGACCTGTGAATCCTTTAGACATAAAAAAAAAAAAGCACCTAACTCGCAGGAGAGTGTTGTGCTTACATGTAACAGAGAACAAAATTGTAACTTTGAGAATTTTGTTAGGAGATTGTTGTAAAAATACCAAATGTATTCTTGTTTTTGTTGGCCATGTCCCTAAAAAACCTGACAAATCTGGACAAGTGCAGGACAAATAAAAAGATAGTCTGGGCCTAAAAATCTGTCTGCAACAGATAAACAGTATCTGATAATCACATCCTTAAGAAATAATTAAAAAATCCAGAAAAGAAATGACACAGGACCTTAGAGATACATATGACCGTTCAGTTATTTTTTCTATCAAAAAGTCTCTTCTTTACAGCACTCATTTCAACCCCTGTGACAAATCTATTACATGCATAACTTTACAACAGTTTACAACATTTCATCTTTCCGATCCAGCGTCTGCAGCTTTGCTGTAGGAAATGCAGGCCTCCTGCATGCATAGCCAATTAATAAACCCCTGTCACAGCCAGACAAGAATAAAGCAGCCTGTGTTAATCTTGTGACCTGATCTAGTATGAGCACATCTACACCACATCCTAAGCTGAGGTGTTACACTAAGCGGAGGTGCTCAGATCAAAGGAGGCAGCGTTTACATATGTAGAAGGAAAAGGGCTGTGCTGTGTAAGCGTTATGAAAATAAAAAACACAAAAACACACACAGAAACAAGCAATACAAACATGTTACACTCGTAGAATAACTCTCAATTCTAAGCTCCCAACAGAGAAGGCGCAATGTGAGTGCAGCGGGAACAGGAGGAGGAGGGGGGGCAGCGTCATCATGGTGGTCTGACCATCCGAGTGAGACATGAATGGCTGTGTTAGCAGTGCCCTGAAGGGGCAGCCAAGCTCTCAGCCACTTAGCAGGGTAAGCTGAACAGATAGTAGGATACATCATGTCACACCAAGCCCTTCCAACAATATACATGCCGGCAGAGACAGATACACCTATCAGTATAAATGAGAAATGATTGAAAGCAAACCTTTCAGTCCATTATAATGACACCGGAGTGGCCTTCCTTCACTGCAGAGGAGATGAGGACCTGCAACATCAGGCCCACGGGTCTTCAACAAAGAACACAAAAAAGTGAGATGGAAACTGTAATCCTCTAAATGCTTCCTTGGCAGATCAATGCTTCTCCCTGCCTGAGTATACGCCTGTGTGGTGTGTGTGTATGTGTGGCTCTGTCTGTCTCCAAGACACTGATAATAATAGGCTGCAGGGGAAAAGAAATGCACCTCTGCAAAGAATACTAGGCTTCAGACATAATGAGTCTACAGATATCCATCCCTATCAGACCACGAAATGTCTTTAGGACATCAGTCTGCATTAGAGAAAAAACTGAGTGCAATTTAATCAAGTGAGAGGTCCTGGCTAATATCTCAAGACACAGAGGTGCATCAATATGACAGCGGGATAATAAATTAAAAGTTAATTAACTGGGATTAAGATCCTTCCATCAACTTCACAACCAATACAGCAAATGATATGATGTTGCCAATAATGGCAGGTGGATTTTTTTACTCTGCTTTGCTGCTTATTTCCTGATACACAAGACAAACCTACTGTACAAAACTACAGTATCCGATATAATTAATTATATTGTTATTGACTGCCTCACTTCAAAATAAATAAATAAATAACGCTTATATACAAACACTAATGGTGAAACCACGGATATGAAATTTATAGCGATCATTACGAAAGATATTTCGAGTTGAGAAACATTTAACGCAGACACAAAGTTTGTTGTGTAAATAAGTAAAAATAAGCTTTTAAAATCGCCCAAGCGTTAGTTCAGTGCCGGTGAAGTGTTGTCAGTAAGCGACAGCAGTGTGTTATCGGACCCAGGTTGACAGTCCCGTTAGTGTGTCCTTACACAGAGCTGGTAATACGAGGCGATTTCCGCACCGACACTCTTACGGAGACCCAAAACGCATCACAGCCACGCACAAACTGACCGTAAAACAACCCCAAAAAACTCGACTAAAAATATATTTCACACTTACATGGGTGGTCACAAACTGTTGGAGCTGACGTTAAGCGAGCAACACCCCTACTCCAAGTGCCCTCCACCCATCAGCACGCCCTCTCCTCTCCGGGCTGACGTCATGGCGTAATACGTAACCCAGCGGGCAGGAAACCGAAAACTGTGTTAGGTTAAGATGACTCACTCGCATGTTTAAAAACTAACACATTGTGTTGCAATGTGTGTGCAAAAAGGTTTTCGGAACAAACCCATTAGAGCCCAGTGTTTTGCTACAAGCAAACGAAACGCCACTCTGTTTTATTTTTACTCAAAAGCGTCATCTACAGCACAGTTTAGGCTACACGGTTATTATAGTTAAAGAAAAATAGATCTGAAAAAGTTACTCCAAAAAGTAGACGCCTGGAAATAATTAAATGGAATTTGTAAAAGTGTTTAAAATAAAAATAAAAATATAGAGGAAATCTTGTTTTTATTTTAGCATTTGTTAGCTTGGAAAAAAGGAGGATTACTGCTACTACTAATGATTATAAGGGTTGATTTCCTCTCATTTTTGAAATATACTTATCACTGCATGACAGGTGTGAGAACTATGTGGCTGCAGTCCTGTGGTTCATTCGGTGATTAACCGAGCATCTTACACCATGTATTCATGATGACTCATAATGAGTTATTATGACTTGGAAAATATGTCTGTAAAATTGAGTAAGAACAGCTGCAAAAACAAAAACATTTCTTTTTATGAAGATAATTCAATTTGAATAGCCCAAATCACATGTATCACTACTGTTCTGCTGTGGTTGTGTGATATGGCAACAGTAGCTGTGACGAGGCTTTGCAAAGAGACATAAGAACCACAGAAAAAAATACCTTACACACATCTCCCTACTTTGCAAGACACCTACATCCTCCAAGAGGTAGGTGTACACTCATACCAGTCAGCGCACAAACTGTTTGAACTTTCCCCTCAGAGATACGGTTCTACAGAGATAGAAACCACAAGAATAATAGTAAGTGCATGCCTCAAAGTTATTACCACACTGAACCCAGCATTGAACTCACCCACCTTATAGACAGACCGTGCAGTTGTACAGGTTTATATTTAAAACTATTATTTATTTATTAGCTTTAGCCCATGCAATACACTCTTTTATGTAATTCTACAATTGTGTGTGTGTGTGTGTGTGGTATATCAGTGAGGCCGTTTCAGGCAATGCACTGTAACTTTACTGTAATCTGTACATCATGCAGTGACAATAAAGTAATTTTGTATTATCTTAGATTGTCTTTCAGATAAGCATAATAAAATGACAGCAATAAAATACTGAAAATTCTGTAATATTTGCACAATCATATTAAAAACAAGAACAAGCTCCCGGTGACCGTGTGAGCACTTGTCAAGGTTGCAAATGAGCTTCTTATAGCGTCTAAGAGCACACTTATTCTGTGCTTATCTCTCTAAAACTCAGTGCAGCATTTGATGCACTGAACACAATATTTTACAACAAAGATTAGAATAAACTGCAGGTACTGTATTACAGGTATTGTGCTGCAGTGTTTTGAATCATATCTCTCTAATAGACTCCAGTTTGGTCGTGAGGAGTCTTCTTCACATACAAAGGTTAATTATGGAGTTCCACAGGGTTTTGTATTAGTACCTATGCTGTTTACATTATACCTTTGGCCTCCAGCATTTTACAACACTTTGAGGAATCTATTTTATTTATTTATTTTGTAATTTTTGACCAGCATATAACCATCAGTGTCCATATTAAACAAATATGACTCTTTTCTTGTATTTGTGGCATATCTCTAAAACTGAAACAATCCTGTCTTGAAGTGATGCTGAAAAAAATGTTCATGCAATTATTGCTTCCAGGCTATTACTATTGCAATTCATTATTGTCAGGCTGTCATAAAAAAAAAAAAACTCCTTTAAAAGCCTTCAGTTGATTAAAAATGCTCAAGCAAAAGCAATCAAAGTCAAATTTATTGACTCTTGACCAAGGTGTTGTACATTTAAAATAGTAGAAATATATAAAACATATGAAGACATGATAAAAGATCCTGATGTGAATGGGGAGCCAGGAACATTTAATCCGCAAACCTCAGTGATCTTGCAGGAGTGTACCAATTTAAAAGATCAGAAATGTATAAGGTTGCTAACACGTTCAATGCCTTAAAAACAAATAATAAAATCCTAAAATTAATTCGAAAACTAACTGACAGCCAGTGTAAGAATGCCAGTATGGGAGATATGTGGTCTTGCTTGTGCCAGTTAGTAACTGTGCTGCAGTGTTTTGAACGAGCTGCAGTCGGCTAACTGATGATAGACTAACACCAGAGTAACGACTATTACAATAGTCGAGGCGAGATGAAATAAAGGCATGGATAGCTCTCTCAAAGTCTCTAAAACAGAGAAATGATTTCAATTTAACAAGTAGCTGAAGATGAAAGAAACTGGACTTGATTTTTTTTATAAATTTCAAAGGAGCCAAAGTTATAGTGATCACTGGAACCAAACACAATGACCTCTGTTTTCTGTTCATTTAAGTTAAGAAAGTTTAAAGCCATCCATGCCTTAACATCCTCCAAACAATCTAGCAAACCCTTTAGAGGACTCACAGATTTATGTTTCATTGGCAAGTAAATCTGTAAATTGTCTGCATAACAGTGGAATGCGATGCTATGTTTATTTTTTTAAATTTAACCCATAGGGAGCAAATAAACTGAAAAGAGAACTGGGCCAAAAATGGACTCCTGGGGGACCCCAAATGAAAGTGAGGTTTTAGAGGATGATGTATACAGGAAAAGCTTCAGTTGGACAGGTAAGATTTAAACCATTCCAATGCAGTCTCTTTGATTTTGACACAGTGTTCAAGCCGAGAGATAAGAGTACTATGATCTACGGTATCAAAGGCAGAACCGAGGTCTAACAATATTAAAATGGCAGAATCTCCCAAGTCAGAAAATGTTAAAAGGTCAATAGAACTTTTAAAAGAGCTGTTTCAGTGCTGTGGTGTGCTTTAAAACCAGACTGTAACTTCACTAATGCCATTTTTATCTAAAAAGGTCTGAAGCTGAAGCAGGGCAACTTTCTCTAGGACTTTAGAAAGAAAAGGCAAATTAGAAATTGAAAATGGCTCGCTTCCACAGTGTGTTAGTTTTCCCTTCCCACTGTCGCCAATATTTTGTTCGGGGTTATTAAATTGTTGGGGATTTTCTATGTAACTAACCCATGTGGACAGTATATTGCTGACACACTAAAGCCATGGTGATTACTTTGTCAAAGCAAATTTAGTCTGTGCTATACAGTCAGGAATTAAGGAAAAAAAAAACAATTCTTAGCTGAAATAATAAAAAAAAAAGTTAAGTATTTTGCTTTCTTCACTCATCTGCTGTATAGTTCACTGAGGAGAAATATGTTGACTCGTTGACCTCTAGGCACTTGAGCATTAGGGGTCTCTGTTTTCTTCAAGATTGTGCAGGTCTGTGTCCTGCAGCTGCTGTTTAGGTCATATGATCAACATCTGGGCCTAGTGGGCTCTGGCCTATAAACCTCCCAACACCTGCAGACTGTCTCTGATTATCTGAAGGGAGAGTCCTGCTCTTTTAGCCTTCATTACAGCATGCACTTTGCTTATTCTAGCTTTTCATTTACACTGCAAAATGCACACATTTACTTTTTTTTTTTTTATAGCTGGTAACTCTCCTTCTTGCTGTTTTTGAGGAGGGCTGTAACAACAACAAAAACAGAACTGGTGATCTTGTAAACAAGGTTATTGTTATTAATAAGAAATTAGCAGTGCTAACATTTCTTTAAGTATGTCACTGGTTTATCCCAAAACAATTTGTAGTGGTATTTTCTCCTATTCATGTGGGACTCTGTATTTGTTATCCCCACCTGTCATTCAAATTCATCATTAAACGAATCAATGGAGCAACTGTTTTTTCAAAAGTATACAGACTAATTACAATTTATTTTCAGATTTGTCAGACTTACATGTTTATCAAATCAATATCAAATAAATGTTAAAACTAGACAAACATAACCCCTAAAGTGGCTGTTGTTTTCTTTACCTAATATTATGATCTCCTAACATTTATTGATGATCTAAAAAAAATTAAAGTGTGAAGTGTGAATCAGAAAAGCCCTAAATACTTTTTCATAGCACTTAATATGGGACAGGCTAACAATCTAGCACAGGATATAGGTTTTACCACTTTAGATTGCTAGCATGTTATTGTCAAAGGAAGGTTTAGTCTGCTGTGATGGCAGGAAGAGAGTTAAAATGTTAAAAATCCTTGTCTCGATGTACTGCCATGTTGCTGTTCATGTGTGACATGAACTGTGGGTGAACAAAATGTACAGTAGTGCATTTTTTCTTGCCACCCCTGCCGGCCTCAAAAAACGTTTCTAAAGGGCTGCCATTGGTTCAACAGGATGCACTTTGAGGACCCGTGGTCTAGTGAAATGGCAGCATTATAGTGGCTTTAATTAAGATTGACTGAGAGAGTATGAATGGGGAGAAATGAATAGCTCTTTTTTACTGAGAATCCCTATTGAGATGTCTTCAATAATGACTACTTCTCTTTATCCCTAATAGTGGCTTTTATTGAGAACACTGCTGAGTGTGGCTCACCCTTTATAAGTGACAGACACAAAGGCTGTTAACCTTTGCCAATTATCTATCAAAGATCACTAACCATTCTCACATCTACTTTTTTAGCACTTCCGTGATCAACAGTCATCTTTATTATGAGAATCTCACCCTTCACATGCCAGCAGACTGAACCTATAAACCTGACAAATGACATTTCATAAAGTTTTATTCGAGAGCAAAAGCAAATACACATAAAACCTGTTTCAACATGACTTCAATCTTTCAGTTCTCACCAGCTTGGAGGACAGCATGACATGATGCTAGAAGCATTTCATTTCTGGATAATAAGTGTGAGGTTTCTGTCTCATAGCCTTGGTAGCTATGGAAACTTAATACTGTATCACCATCATTATTATTGAAAATTCTTTTTTTCACTTGTGCCTTTGTGATTTTAGACCTAATAGGTGTTGAATGTACTGTAATCATGACATTTAATAAATATACAGCAGCCATTTTTATGAGTTTTAAAGTATAAAATGTATGATTTAAGGGTAAATTCTAATCATATGCAAAGTATGTGCCATATATTTCACAATTGATATCTATTCTTTTATTTGTAATACACTGTGAATGTCTCTTGATCTTTCAATACATTTTTAATCAGTGTATCTGCATGTTTCATATACTCTGACAGATCCTTCAGTTCCAGAAGAATGTTCATGTCTGAAGCACATTCATTAATTAACTGTTGGTTTATGGTCCTTTTCGATGGTTTGACCACTAGATGGCAATGTTGAAGCAGTTATGCTTTTTAAAGCAGCTAATGTCTCAGAGGTAATCTTTCTGTACTGTATTTTTTCTTGCTGTTAAGCTATTTTTGATTAAAGAAAAACTCATCTTCAGTATTAAGCTGTAAGCAGTTGCAGGTGATTGTACGACCAGCTGAAACATTAATTGAAGAAAGATTCCTGGTGGCATTTTGCTTAGCCATCTGGGGAGAGTGGAAGCAAGAGGAACAAGTAGCCATTGGGTATGAGGGTTTTTTCATTTTTGGGGTATTCTATAGTTTTAAATGAAAATGTTTTCACTTTGTAGTTTTTATTTCTTAGTCATTTTTAAAAATATTGCACTTGCACCACATATTATTTGCCATAAGATATAGATACCATCTTCGGTCTGCTGACACTACCCCAGTGCATGCTGGTCCTATACAACAAACTTTAACAAATTTCAAAATAATAACAATAAAGTACAAATAGCTCCAGCATTAACCATTTGAATCTTTTGGACGACACATCATCTGTATATTGTCTGTATGATTCTCCTGATGGATTCAGATGAAATAACTGGATCTGTCTTCGGTGTTGGAGATGTATTTCATCATTCAGAATATCAGTGTCAGATCCTGGGTCTTTTGACCCAGCGCATTGAGTTTATATGTATATTGATGTTTATGGTTCATGTTCAAGTTTATTAGCTTCTCTAAGTCCATTTCTATTTTGCCTAGGTTGTCATGTTTTTGTTAGGGATCATCTTTTTAGTCCCCTTGGGTCTTCAACCCCTGTGTTTTAGTTTCCTTTGCCTTCGTGTGTTTCATGTCTGTGCATCTTATGTTTTTAAGTTCATGTTGTCATGTCTGCGTCTCATTGTGTTTCCTGGATTCCTTGGATTTTGTTGAGAAGGTGAGAGATGTCATTTTGGAGGCAGATGAAATAATGGTATCATACGATGTTACATCTCTCTTCAATTGCGTTCCAGTCACTGAATCGTTGGAGGTAGTTTGTAAGAGATTACAGGATGATCCCAACCTAAGCAACAGGACCGCTCTCAGCACTGACCAAGTGTGTTTGCTTTTGGAACTGTCTTAATTCCACCTATTTCACATAAAAGGGTCAGTACTACAGACAGAAACATTGGTGTGCCATGGGTTCCCATTGTGGCCAATTTGTACATGAAAAAAGTGGAAAAGAGGGCTTTGTCATCCTCCCCTGGAACACCAAGTCATTGGTGTCAAGATGTGTGTTATGTGCTCTGTGTGAAATAAAGGTGTGTGCATGCAATAAGCAGGTTTGAAGCTTCTCATCAGACTGTAATATTTTTATTTTCAAAAGATTGATACTTAACCAAAATAAAAATAGTTAAATAACACTGGACTCATGAACAATCTAATCCTCTCCCTATACCATGACCTGGTTAAAGGATCCAAGGAGTTTCCTCATATCACAAGTCAGGCGATTGTTTCACTCAGTGCAGCTGATGGCACCTTTTTATCCAAGTGCAGCAGAGTCAGAACAAGAACACCATTCCATCTCCTACAGACTCATCAGCTGGTATGATGGT
>VUQR01011474.1:191418-204593 GCA_015108515.1 Hemichromis elongatus
CAACTTTATTTACGAGCTGCTGGCACTCCTAGTGAGGATGTGCCCACAGCTCATCTAAACCACAGAGCTTTAGTCCCTCTCGCACTTGGTTAAGTATTGGGATCAGCTGCACCAGTGCATGCAACGTGAGGCCACTAATAGACAGGAAGGACATAATGCTTGAATTAATTCTGAATGAAGACGTCATGCCAAATATTTTTTGACAGCCATTTCAGTATGAGTACACATACTTTATGATTTCTTCTTTCCTGTCAAAATGTATTGGTCTCCAGATAACCAAGGGCCACAATTGGCTCAAATAGTTCCATTGTCTTCTCATCATCTGCATTTTCGACCTGAAAGCAGAAACAACCATAATGTGAAGAAATGCAGTTTCTGTATTTATGAATGAAGACTGTGTTGAGGAGAGTTGAGTCAGGTAACAGGTTGTTCACCTGACCGACAAGCTTGAGTCAGAACCTCTGGCTTTTCCTCTTCTGGCCAGACATACCGAGTGGCACAATCAGCTGTCCTAATCAGTGTTCTTTGCAATCAAATTGTCAAAGGGGGCCAGAGGCCAGTCATTGAGCTGAACCCAAGCGCAGTAACCCAGGGCGGATGCAGAAAGAATGTTTTAACAAAGTTTATTTAACTAATACAAGGGTAACACTTGGCAGTGGCAAAATACACAGTGGCTTGGCTAATGTGGTGTGGGAAGCTGGCTGTGAGCAGAAAGGGAAACAGGATTGTGAGGGCAACTGGAGCATGGCTGGTATGTAATGGTGACACTGGGGAGAGAGGAGAAAGTTAAAAGGAGAGCCAAGGGTAAGCTTTGGAGAAGGCGAGTATGACAGTTTTTCCCAGCTTACTTGAAGGAGGAGTGATAGAGCCTGAGGGGAGAGGTGGCATGAGTCCAGGTCCGGGTTTAGAGGGCTTGTATGGAGGGCCAGGAGTGACAAAATTAATTAATTAAATGTGCTATTAAACAATTAATTAAATGTTTCATTACTTGATTAAGATTGGAGTTAATAAATAAATAAATAAATATTTCAATAATTAATTAAATGCCCCTTTGTTATCAACCAGGAAAGAATTGGCTAAAATTGCAGAAGATGAACTGCAGAGCTGCCCTGAGGTCCACCTGCATCATATGTCTACTTTTATTTTGTCCATAAAATTATAATCCACCTCAGCTGAACCACAATCATTGTGACTGTGAGCATATAAAGAGCAACTCTCTCCTTAAGTACAGCCCATAATAGTTTCAAGTTTGGTAGCTTGCTTGTAGAGACAACTATGCAACTAGGATGGGGAAGGGGGCTTGAATCTAAAAAGCTGATATTTAAAACCAAAGGAAGGGAACACTGTGGTAGGGACCTGCAATGGGCTTGCAACATCATCCACAGGGCTGAGACAGAGAAACAGACAGCTGCTCATTTATACCTACAGACAGTTGAGAGTCACCAATTAATCTGCACATCTTTGGACTGTGAGAGTAAACCAGACACATTAGCAGGAAGAACAAGCAAAAGGCACACAAAAAAGATCTCAGGTGAGCTGTGAAGCAACAAGGCTACACTGCCCCCTTGTGAACATCATGTGTTCTGAAATAGGGATGCCCAATGTTATAATTTTGGGAAGAAACAACAAAGTAGTCACCCTATCCATACTTCTGGTCAGTCTGCCAACTGGTGTGTCTTTATCCTACTGATATAGCATCTAGTTATAAAAGAAGATTAATGGTGAAGGAACATTTAATACTCATTTTTATCACTAATAATCTCTTTGTCACCATCTCCTGCGAGTTCTGCCCTGAACTTCCAGGACCCAAGTACCCCTTTTCTGTCTATCATTTGCACCCTTGAGAGATAAAGCCCTCGCACCACTGTTCAGTTTATCATTGGCAAGTGAAAGCCTGTAATTTATCCTTCAAATTAGTCTTGCCATGCTGCAAATTGCTTTAATTCCTAAATTAAAATGTTGAATCATAATGAGACCTCTGAGTGGTAAAAATCAACACGGGAGCAGCAAATAAAAATAAGCCCTTTCTCAGTACTGAGTCCAATATGGGGACAGATATAAGAGATGAATAGGAGTTTGGTTTTTTACCTGTCTCTCAATTATACAAGCTCTTAATCGTGGGGTCAGAGTTGTTCACAAACCAGTACATCCAGTGCTATCTTGGAAAGCAAGTTCACATGAAAAACATCCTCCAAAGCAGAAAAATAAATAACCTTTTTGCACTATAGTCTCAACCAAAAGTAGGTTGTAAACAAGTGTCGTAGATGGGATCTGTTTTTTACATGATCTAATCAGACCTGTGCTCCCATTAGCCAAAGAGCTCAAACAAAGCTTACAGACACTCACACACAAACAGAAACACGCCTGAATGTAGCATCCACACGTTCGACAGGCAGGCTGTTTTTAAGCTCCCACAGTAGAGCAGTGGATAATGGGAAAGATTAGTGTGAGCGGCTGATGCCTGGCGACCCTTTCTCTGAGAGGGTGGCAGACGGGGATGCTGGCTCTCAGTGGCCCTTGTCAATTAGAGCTTCCACTCTAGCAGACCGGGTCTAATGAAGAGTCCGGAGCACGGGAGCAGAGTCAGTCAGGCAGGGATTGATACCTAGCCTGGTGAGGGCACAGTTGGGGGACCAACATAGGAATGCCTGGGGACTGAGGGACCACATCTTCTTCTTCTTCTTCTGGCTGAGAGGAGATATGATGCAGCTCCCTCTCTGTCTTTGTGCTCCCATTTGACTTCTCGACATCATTATGCTCCCTCCTCTGTTTTAACTTATTCTACATCTTCATCTCCAACTGCTGATGTTCGTCAGCAGTTCAAAGACTGAGTTCGGCAAATTGAGCTTTACTTGCATTGTTAGAATAACCCTGTCAGAACAGTAACTGTTCATGTGGAGCAGGAGTCACTGAGGCTTTTCCATTCTGTTTGAAATTAATTAGGTCTATTCTATGAATGACAGGTTGTCCTTAACCTACAATGTCATTTTTAAGTATATTAGCGATGCGTATCCAAGACTGTAGCAACTTTCACTAGTTTTAACCACACTAGTAGCACAGCATTGAGATGATGATGCTTGTCAGCCCACCAATGTGATTAGAGCTGAGATACTACATTGCCTATTACATAGATTGTATGAGAGTTCATAGTCCCCAGATGATGAATCACTTGTACTCTAGAGCAAAGATGGGTAATTAATTTCCCCGAGGGACCAAATGAGACACACCTCAACGACAGTCGCAGTTTCTCATTTGGCCCCCTTGCTCACCCCACTAGAAGGTCTACCAGAGTTATATTCTAGCACATAAGGCAAAAAAGCTGCAGAATTTCTAAGCACAATATTTATTTTTGTTCAACAGAAAGAAGAAAAAACACACACTCTATATTCAGAGCATGACCATTTACGCTCAGGCTTTGATAAGGTCAGGACCCCTCTGCCTCTTCCTCAGTATTTCGGCATCTGTGCAGTGATCAGCATGCTTATCGGCCTAATTGCCATTTGTGCTGTTGGATTAGCATTTAGAAGGAAGGACTTGCCAATACCTGTTATAACATCAAGTCTACAATGTGAATAACAACAGTCCATAATGACCAACACCAGGCCAATTTCTCTGTCCAGTAACTTGGTTTGATTATTGCCCAAATTACACCATGACAAATGTATTTATTTACAGCTGGAAACATAAGAGTAATAAGCTTACTGACTTTGGTGATACCTTGTTTTTTTCCCCCTCTTATAGCAAAATCTCCATATAGTAGCATAAAAACACTCCTTGGTAGCTCCTTGCCTTTTCCTTAAATGCAGTGTGTTTTTGAATGAAATGTTTCTGCATTATTGAATGAACTTTTATGAAATTTAGCACAGACATCACCTTTATGATCAATTAGGAAAATGATTGCTATGATAATCGGACATTGGCAAATCTTTCAGGGTGCTTATATTAGGCAGGAAATAAATGGTCAGGTCTTGAGGTTGATGTGTTTGTTGGATGAAAAATTGGCATACTCAATGATCAAAATCAAATCAAATCAAATCAAAATCAAAATAGCATGTCTTGTAGGGTGAAAATGCTTCATGGGTGCTACAAGGCTAAATCTGAAACCCCACAGGACATCTCCAGTGGCTTTCTTGTGGGACTGCATTGAGGTTTACCTCTAAACCTTGATGGAAGCTTTGATAGAAAAGTGTCAGGACACATAATGCATTACAGCTTGCTAAGTGGACGGGGTTATATACTTCCAGAACGGTGCCATTGCTGACCCTTGTGCATTTCCATCAGAACTCAACCGTGGAGTTAAGGATTAATGGAAGAAGGTGGCTTGATCCAGTGAATCAGGTTCTGTTTCAGAACATGTAGACTTTTTTTAAACACGTTTTAAAGAAACACTCGTGTTATTTTCACCTATAAGGAGCCAGTTGGAGTCTGCTTTTGCTGCACCACACGGCTACATGCATAATCTCTATGTAAGTCTGGTTTATTATGCATTTCCGGACCATTCATTTCAATTATAACAGGGTTTTTTTGTATTGTTTTGTTTTTTACTGATGATACCAACTGAGACACCTAAGTAAATTTCTCCCCCTTTGGAGAATTCACTTTCTGGGATATCAAAAGCTTTTCTTAATGATAATTTCCAGTTCAAGGTTTCTGACAGGACTCAAATATTCTCAGGCTAGACGTGAAGTCATTGATAGTCATAGAACAGAAGAGAAGAGGCCTATGAAATATTTTGAGGCATACTGTGAAGACGAGGCCTAATTACTTTTCTTTGAATCTTATTTACAGCCATGGGCTCTTATGGGTTTCCTCATCATTGGGGAATAACGGTGGGCTGTGATACAAATAGTACATGCTACTGAGTCATGATGTGAGTTATATCTCAAGTTAGACAAGTGGGATTTCCATTAATGAGTCCCCTATAGTTCCTGATGAATATTTGACTGTAATGAGAAAAACAAGTTTAACCAAAACATTCACTTTCAACAGTGGGACAAGAACTAATCATTTCCCTTAGCAGCTCACTGGAAGCAATATTGGAATCTGTTTTCTCTGTGGATTGTAACATGTGCTCAATTTGTTTTTAACCCCTGAGTGCCAAATTGAACTGATAATTGCAGGTCACATTGACCAGCACAATGTTTTATTGATTTGAGATAAAGTAATGAAAATAAATGCAATCCACAGGGCATGAGACCACGATAATAAACCTGTGTGTCAAAGCAGAGCGGCATCCTAATTATTTCCAAAGTGCAGCAATTTCCCTTTTTTTTAGTTAATGTGATTAAATTAAGAAACACATAGTGGGAAGAAAATAACAGTTAATTTGATATACAAGATTACAACGATTTGTTATCTGTCATCTCACAAGGCCAATAACTGGGTAACAGGAGTAAAAATCAAGACAAAGACAGCTTTCAATTGAGTAAAAAAAATATGACTAATGAGATAGAATATTCTCAGTGTTTTTATTTTAATCAAACTTTTGGGCTGGTAGCAACAGCTGAAGCTAAAGTTTCTTTTCGGGTTCCTTTAATCCAATAACAAACACAGAAACAGCATGAGCTCCTCGAAACCAGAAATCAAACCACAGATCAGAGTGGGATTATACACTTAACTGGATTTACTGGAAAAGTCACTTTCCAAGGGGTGTATGGTAATCTGAAAGCCCCCTTCAAGGATTAGGATTTTAAATAGCAATTTCAAGGATCTAAACTGACACATATTTGAAGGAAATACAGATTTTTCCCAGTTCTCTGACTCATCACCTATTTGAAATTTGTTTAAATAAGCAGACATTTCACCTAAAGTGACTAATCACAGAATGGCAGCAGAATAATACATGTATTTAATTAAATAGTGCAGGAAAATACACACTTACAAATAGATGACAAAATTCATACTAAGCTTGGAAGAAAAAAAAAAGCTGAACTACTTCTTTAAAAACAGATAAGCCTCAATATACAAAAAAACAAACTTACTTCATTAAAATGTTGTTTTTCATGCTTATTGCACTTCCTCCAAAACAACAGAGGAACATTTTGAGTAATTGAAGCCAAGCTAGCGTTAACTTGTTTATAGTTTGCTGATCTGGGTTATGTATTAATTAATAAGATTAAATGTAAACGCATCAGTCAAATGCTAAGAAAATTAGGATAATACCTTCTCTGTGTCTCATTTGCAGTTTTCAGTCATTGCCTATGTGACAGGATGACTTTCCTAATGCACTTTATTCCATGCCAATGAGTGAGATTCCTCCTCTATTTACACTGTGCTAACAGGACGTGCCACTTTGGGTTTCCACAGTTGGTCTTATTAAAGTTTCCTGCTGACGTATTGAAAGTCATTTTAGGGCACAGTTGTGAAAGCAATTAAAAAGAAAATTCACTGTCTGTTACACAGTCTCTTCAGGTGTTAGCTTTATTCTAATATTCACCATGATGATTAATGCAACTACATCTCCGGTGACCAGATGTCCCTCTTTTTATACGGTACTGCACAGCATTTTTATTGCTTGTCCCGCTGTTCCACATCTTGGACTGGTTCTGTCTGCCGTTTACCCATACCCATGTATATAAAGGGAAGGCTTTTTTTTTTTTAATAGTAAGAAGAAGGTTAGCCCATGTAATGCCATACTCACCAGAGACACAGGTCACCAAAAGTTATACGTTTTGCAGATTTTGTTCAAAATGATGGAAACCATCACAAAGCAGCAGTATATTTTAGGGAAAAGAGTTTTTGTTATTTTCTAGGTATGTAGGGAGGGAAAATATGAACTGATGCAATAATATGTAGTGTAATGTAAAGTGCTTTGGGGTCCATAGGGACTAAGTAAAGCGCTATACAAATACAGGCCATTTATCATTTACCATATGTGCATCGTGATTAGTTAAACGTTGCTAAAATTGTCAAATGGAGCTCAAAAAAGTATACCAATCCGTGGATGTGTCCATAGATGAGTCACTCAATACACAACATATTTATAGATGCTAAATGATAATCCTGTAACATGCATAGTTTGCTATAATTTTAGGTTAGATGTGAAAATTTCAGACTACCTCACATTGTTGGCAAACAGTGTTTAATTTGTTGACCTCATGTCAACTACAGCTACTGGTACTTACTTTAGTTCTGGTGCATCTGCTTTAAGCACAGTGTGTGACTTATGTTTACTCTCAGTCTCTGAAATGGGCTTCACACTATGAAATGTATATAAAAACTAGAGCTGTCAGCGTTAATCGCATTAAAATGACTTTAACGCCAAAACCGCACTAACACGGCAAATCTCCGTTAACGAGTTAACACGGATCACCCTTTGTGTGGGGCTAGACGGCATCACGCATTAGCGCAGGTTAGCGCAGGTAGCTCAATTAACACTTAAGCACCATCCAGCCCCACACAAAGAGTGATCCACATTAACTCGTTAACGGAGATTTGCCGTGTTAGCGCGGTTTTGGCATTAACATCATTTCAACACGATTAATGCTGACAGTCCTATAAAATACATAACAAAAATTTTTAAGGATAAAAAAAATGAACCCAGTGTAAATTTGCTTTAATTGCTCATTTTTCCAAACTTCCAGCAGAAGGTGACCCGTCATCTTTGAAAAAGAAGTAAGGTTGTATATAAGTCAATGCTTTTCATCCTTTTATCAGTAATAATAACTTAATGGCCTCAGTCACTGGTTTCATGTCTTGCTCAATATAACATGATGTTCATTTTTAAATTATAATTACATTAGGTTAATAAAAGATGATAAAGCATGGTGTGATTTAGGGGACGCCTCACTTGTGATTGTCTAGCTCTTGTATATTGCTGTTTGCAATATACAAGTTTGGTTCAAATCTTGAAGTTGTGTCTCTTTTCAAAACATGAGGAGGGTAAAAATGCTCAGATTGAGGCTTCACAGTGGGACTTTATTTATATGCAGTCAATTCTTCACATATTTCTTCAAAAATATCTGAAAAGGAAAGACTTGGAGTATTTCTTATATTCTTACACAAGCACACAGAGAAGTACAACACGAAAACATCTGTGTGTGTGTGTGTGTGGAAGCTCTGACCTTCCCAATGACTTCAGTCTCACACCTGTTGCATTCCGCGCCTCATTAGTTTAATTTAGTTTAATTTGTCAGTTAAAGGGAAAAAGAGTGGGTGGCTCCACCAGTAAGCCATATCTGCCTGTATGTGGGCGTGTACTTGTTGTTGTATATTTTTGTACAACTATAGCACCTTTTTTGCTATGTGCTAGGGAGTGCAGTTGCAGACTTGGTAGACTGATGCAGATGGTAATTGTACAAAAGCAGCCTACAAAAATAAAATCTGCATTGAGCCAAGATATTGTAGGAGAGAGAGACATGGCACTAACACCGACCAGAAAACACAGGCTGCAAATAAAAGATGGACTTTATGAGATAACCTATAATTTGAGGCCATGTTCTGAAATTTCAAAGTGAGCGCTTACTGCCGCTCTGTCATACGCAGCAGGTGTTACACTTTCAGCATTTACAAGTATTCCAGAGTTCATTTGGCTCAAAAAAGAGCTTTATCCTCCATTTTTACTTTAACTGGGACCATATTTAACATAACAGAAATTTCATGCTTCCATCAATAAGACTTGAAACTGGCAACTCAGATCATAAACTTAAAGCTACATAGAAATCTTTCTGTATCAGCAATTAAATTTGATCCAGTGTAGATGGGTTATTACTGTTTAAATGATGTTTTGGCTGTATGTCTATGCATTATAATAGTAAAAGTAGCAGTCAAGCAGGCCTATGCTCGGCTTACTGTCTGAAGACATTAGTCATTTTGGACTAAACCGTGAAAGGAGCCATGAAACTTTAAGCATGCATAGAAGTATGGTTATCCAATTAAATTTAATTTAATTACATTGTATTTATATAGTAATAGTCCACAACAAAGAGTGTATCAAAGCACAAAGCTGAGTGAAAACATCAGCAATTCAACCCAGTTTAAATAAGCATTTAGACACTGTGAGAAGGAAAGGGAATAGAAAGAGGGTGAAGGGAAAGAGAGGAGAAGAAAAAGAGAGCAGACTGAGGACAGCACACACACTATGGTAGAAAGAAGAAAAAAGTTAATCAATTCATCAAGAGTGGCGAATGCTAAGTGCATTTTAGGAAGTTGTGTAACCCTAAAGGGATGCTTCAGAGTCTCCTAATTCAGTCCATATTATAAGCTTTATCAAAAAAGAAAGTTTTAAGAATAATCTTAAAAGTAGAGAGGGTGCCTGTGTTGAATCCCCTGGGAGCTGGTTCCACAGGAGAGGAGCCTGATAGCTAAAGGCTCTGCCTCACAAAGAAACTGTGAACTACAAGAAAGCCTGCAGTCAGAAAGTGAAGAGCTCTGTTGTGATAATATGGCACAATGAGGTCTTTAAGCTGTGGCCAGTGGGATGAAATAAGATTTTTAAACCTTATTTTCAAGGTAAAATTGTCTTAGCCTTTGAATCAGTTTCCATTTTCACTTGTGAAAAGATTCCGTTTTTATGTGCCAATAAGCACCAAATTACGGCTCTGCACTATTTCATTTATATAACATCCCAAATACATTATCAGAAGCTTTACCAAGATACCTGCTGAATAGTCAGACTTTCTTCTTGAAGGAATTTGGTATAACTAAGACCAAACTTAGAGATGTTGCTGTCTAAGGAGGCCAGAGGAATCCATCGATCACCAGTGTTGGCACAGTGGATTACAGGCTCCCACCTCTTGTCTAACTTGGCTGCATGTTTGAAAGGGGAGAACGAAAGCTGAATTAAAATGTTGTTTCCTCTAGCAGCTCCCATTGTTTATTCACCCCTCTTAGAGCTGCTCCATTATTCCTTGTACAAATAAATCTAATTAATGCATTACCACTGTTGCAATAAAATCCCATAAATGGAGTATTTTATTAAAATAATTTCAGATTTTTGTTATTTTAAAAGAAAAACATTTTCTGACAGTGCACCACTTTCAAGTCACCATTTATCTTCTTAGTTCATTTATTTAATTGTTTTTTTATTTTTGGTTATTGAGTCAATTCCCTAGGTTTCCTCTGAATATCACTGGCAGCTATTGTTTGGAAGAATTTACAGATTGTAATGGGTAACTGAACCTTTACTGCATATCATTCCCCTACTCACATTCACTACATACCCTGCATACTTTTGCTGTGACTGTCCAATTAAGGCAGCAAATGGCCAAATAAATAAATAAATAAAATCATTTGGTTAGGTAGTGCCATAGTGAAGTGAAACATGGGGACACATGTAAATGGTCTCATTTGAAGGTTAGCATGAAATCTGTGAGAGGAAAGAAATTCCTCATAAAAAATCATTAATTGAGAACATATATATCCCATCTTATCTAGAAATAATTAACTAGCTCAGCTGATCAAATATCAGGCTTAATATGAGCAGAGGACTCATACAGACGCACACCCTTTAACGATGCTGTCCAACAAAATGAGCCATCCTGTTATAATTTGCCAGTTCTATTGATTTATTCATGAATTGGCTCCTTCAGGGGGCTAGGGGGTGACCACAGGCACGGAGATAAATTCTTAAATACGAGCCTGCCAACACAGGCAGTTTCTAGTTTTATGAGACTCAGCAACGAGAAAAAAGCTTGATGTGAAATGAGTTGTTTAGTGTGAAGTACACAGTTTGGTTTTGAGTGATGTCACAGCAGACTGAGCCATTTGTAAGAAACTAAACAGACTGAACTCTTTAAGAAAGTGTTTCAGCTTTGAGAAGGCTGAGCTCGCGTCGCAATAAAGCATTTCCTTACACAATTATTTTGTACCCGTTCCACTTAAATCAATTATCAGCTGTGTTAAGCACATGAAAGGTCTTTGCATTGAAATCTGTGCATGTGTGATGAAGTTTAAAAAAAGTACAGCAGGATCCCTGTGCTTACCTCACGAATTAATATGGATTAATGTAACTGCGTAAAGCTAGAAAGAAAAGCAGTGACAAAGAAGGAGATGGACAGGATAGAAAGGATGATTGTTTGTGTGGAGGAAAAAAGGACGTGTGACTCCCCTCTCGCTCCGCTGATTACAGATAGAGAGGACTCTGTGGAGTTCTGCTGCAAGTTCCTGCTGCCTCAGTGTTGAGTGTGCCGAATGCTCTCTCTTCTCTATTACAGCCCACAGCGCTGCAGCCATCAGTCACACATACACACAGAACAACAACCTCGTGCTATCTTTATCCTTTTACTTCTCCCTGCAGATGTCATACTGTTGCCTCCAAACAATATGAGCTCCTGCTAGGCCCTTCTCTCCTCTCTATAGTTGATGTAAAGTAACATGTGGGTGGTGATGTGAGGGACTGTTGTTAATTATTAGTTATGTGGTGTAAGTCAACCTTACACTAACACTTAGGGTGATGAACCTCAATTACTCCTCTTGTAATATAAAAGGAAAGCTGCTAACACTGACAGCAGAAGCTGCTCGAGATCACTTGATGACTCTGGATAAATACGCCCCAAATAGGTCTTCTTCACATTGGTGTTTAAAAGTTTAGGGTCACATTAAAAATCAAACTTCCTTCATCTAGTATAACATTATATTTCTCAGAAATTGAATATTTACATGAAGTTTGTTGCATGTTCTGTATATTAGGGAAATTTATCTGAAATATTTCAACAGATTGCAGCTGTGGATGAAATTGAATTTTCTTCTAGTAACCCCCATGTGTTTCCCATGGAGAGCACCTAAAACTATATGAGAGCTGAGGCCAGCTGTGGATCTGTGCTCACGTGTATAACATGATTATGTCTGCACCCGCTGTAAGATCTGTGAATAGATCTCTCTCAGTACATTTAATCAGGCCAACCTCATGACACCACAAGGATAGGTTCAAATATGATGACAAAGATATATATGTTTTAATCAACATCATACTAATTGCAGTAAATAAAACAAATAAACTCATGAAAAACAAACAACAGATCAGTTCAGTTCAGATCATCTGGACAAAACTTTAAAGCAGCTTAACTTAAATGTTTTGTTTTTTTGTTTGTTTTTTTAGCAAATATTGTAAATTAAAAAAACAAAAACCCAACACTGCATTTTTGGTGTTTATAATAATTTATCATTCTATTTTTTGTAATATGGTAACTTTTAAGGTGACAACTCAAACACTTTAACTCAAGACTACTGCCTGATTTTGCAGCTGCCTTCAGTTTTCAGCCTCTCGGATCCTCTCGGCTCAATCTTTTTCTTTTCACTCATAAGCACTACTGACTGATGCAACGGGCAGCTGTAGTCACCAGCCAAGCGTAAAAAAAATCTGACAAAGTTAGACACTGTTGGTAAATTAGAAGGTGAGCACCTTAAGAACATATATCCATCGCAAAATGTGTAAAGCACTTGCTATCATCATTTGAAAATATAAAGCGCCTTGAGTTGACTGTGTTGCTGTGATTTGGCACTATTTAAATAAAACTGAATTGAAACTGAATTATTATTTCATATGTCACTACAACAAAATGAGATAATCATTTGTATAATTAATAATTAAACAGGTAGCTCAGATGTTATAGCGTCATCATGTTGTCTAGCAACCACCTATCAACAAGTTCAAATGACCCATTTTATTATCATTTATTCACCTATAAAACCTTATGAAAGCCTTATATCATTTTAATGTCATGACAATAAAATGTCATTTAGCAAACACTGAACACAACACATTTTCTTCAAATCATGACATTTACAGTATCAACATTAGTTTGCTATGTGCGTGTTACTAGCATGTATAGTTAAACCATCAGGCCTGTCTTCTTTTATCATATGGGTAAATGTTCAATTGAAAAAAAAATTGCATACCAAATTTTCATTATGACCTTAGTTTGGTATTATTGGTAAACAGTGTCCTGCTGATGAGTACAATATGTGTTCATTTAAATTACACATAAATCTAAATACATGCTGTATATAAACAGATTTAAATACAAACAAACAATGTGATTAGCCATCTGCACAAATTCATGAAGCAGTGCTATAACATGTGCATGTAGTAGTTGTTGTAATATTAATAAAGAGAGTGTCACAGGGTCATGTACAACAAGCTGCGATACATATACATATAATACCACAGGTCAAATTAGAAGTACAAATGAAAGTGACCAGTAGATACACAGAACAATGTACAGTGCTATGCTGTG
>VUQR01011475.1:0-12376 GCA_015108515.1 Hemichromis elongatus
GTGTGGGCATAAAAATAATAATAATGTATTAAAAAATAAATTAGATGTGGATAGAGGACGATGCTTGTGATGATGTGGAGGAGATTTGGCTTAAATTGGAGGAATTCACAAGCGCGGGCAACTCACAGTCTCTCTGAGTCGACGAGCTCTTTGGCGATGTAGAACGCTCGGGACCGGCCATCAATCTGCATGACAGGGAGGGAGAATGGCGGGAGATGAATGAATACGGTGCATGTTTAAAGGCTCTCTGTGGACACTTACTGCTCTTGAACGCTAATGCGCAGCCAAGCCACATGGCGGCTGAGGAGACCGACAAAAACCCACTTTTTTGTAGATTCCTGCTGTCAAAATAAGACTGATTATTTCATTACGCCGCAGCGCAGACATGAAGGTTTCCTCAAAATACGTGACTTTTAAATTCAGATGAATTATGTATGAGAGCTTGTGTGTGTGTGTGCATGTGTGTGTGGTGACAACAGTGCTGCCCATTGATTTAGAAGCTAATCAAAGGGCCTCAAAACATCCGAGCCAAAACAAAACATTGGAGCCTTTTAGGGATTTACCGGTACAGCTCCTGTGCTTATCAGTCTTATTTTTGTTCCTACGTGCGGCATTTCAGTTTAAAGTTGCATTAAAGTTGCATGATGCCTATTTCCTTGAAATAAAACCAAAATAAAATGCAGTTAAATGAATCTTTTCCTGGGGCCAGCAACTAAAACCTCACGTGTCCCTTTTTATCGATGCATTCTCCTCTCATTTATTGTGGCTTTTCTTTGAAGAAAGGGAGAACAAGGAAATGAGTGTCACATAACAAGAGCAGGGGGCTGATGCAATTGTGATAGCAGCAGGATGGGTGGGGTCCATCTTTAAGCTACTGTAAAATGTCTGCTTTCTACTGTACAAAAATTGTTTACCCCTCATTTTTTTGGTTTTACTTTTATTACACTTCTGATATTCCAAATCTAGCACTGTCAGCAAAATAAAGCAGATGATGTCCATCTAGTGTTGCTAATAGGGCTAAATACATCACTTTCTCCCTTGCTTTCGCTTGCTTTTGCATCCCACACTCACCTGTCGTTCATAACCCTGCTCCACAACCCCCTCTTCCTCCTCAGAGGTACGCCCGTGGTCCTCATCCGCTGACAGCCCAGCAGACACTGGGTTCATTGGGAAAGGCTCTGTGTAGGCACTGCCAGGGGGAGAAAAAGGTGTGAGAGCAGCAGAAAAGCACTGGTAATGAAATATGACTATCTAGTGCGATAAGAGGCTTTATTACTAGTGCAAATCTTAAACTGCGTTGCTTTAACCAGGAAGATACTGAATATATTCAACTGGGATTTCAGGGCAGCACATTTAGCACTTTTCCTGTATGGAGCATCCTTTAAAACACTAAGGATTACTCCGAGCTCCCTGTAATTGTGGATTTTTCTTTTTCCTGTGTGCATCTCTAAGCATTTCTGTTCTCATATGGAAGCCCTCCAGAGGCATACTGTAATCCCTTTCCTGATTTGTGGTCCTCACAGATGGCACGTTTGTGTATGTGCGCCGGTAATCCTTTAGTTATACCTGAGAGGGGCATGTTGTAGGTCACTTCCCATGTAATCCCTTTAAATTCAACCTGTGCTAATAATTAATGCCCTCTGGTCCATTAAGACACATTTAGTATCCTAACATCCACACTGTTAGTAAGATACCTGAGTAACAGTTACTGGCAGAGCAGCAGTATGACATGTATAAGACAGTTATAATAGGTGCTGAGAGTATTGCCTGTGCCCTGATAAAACAAAGATTACTACACTTTAAATTCTAACTCATGTTAGTGAGCTCTACTTAATAATAAATAAAAAGCACTTCAAAATACATGAGTTTAAGTGACTCGAAAATAAATCAGTTCACAAAATATACTCACACACTATTAATAGAGCCGCAGATCTCATTTTTGTTACAGTCACTGAGCCTCATACATTACATGACTACAAGAACACAGCTTTAATTAGCATTAAAACAATGACCCTGAAGATGGACGCTCGCTGGGACTCACTAATAGCTACAGGAGTCTCGGTCATGGTGGCCTAAACAAACCTCAGTGCTGTTCTTGGCAAACACTGGAAATTACATTACATAGTCAACAATTAGAGTATAGCAAAGTTCATGTGTCTGAACATTTCTCACACCAAAAGTCATCAACTACCTTTTTGCTCTTTATTACCTCAGTTGACCTCCTAGAGTAAAAGTAGGATGGCAACCTCCTTGTGACTAGGAAACATTGGTGGTTGCCTGGTGATCGCATTGAATGGTTTTGTTGTTTGAAATAGATGTAAGCAGTTACAACGACCAACTGCTTACCCAGAGGTTGAGGCATGCTCAGCCTCTGGGTGCAATCACAAGGCGACTGCACCGGTTGCCTGGTTGAGTAAGTATTTATTCAGTTTAAACTCTGGTATAGTGTCTCCGTTGGTGCACTTTGTTTGTGCGGATGTGAACTTGGTAATCACACTTGGGTGCAGAACCAAAACAATCGCATTGAGACCCTTTGGTGGTCTCGGATTGGTCTCAGATTGGTCTAGGTACGGTTCCAGGGCGGATCGTTTATGGTGGGAATATGATCAGATCTTCAGTCGAACCAACTACCAGGTTTGTGCTGCAAGCATAACTAAAAAACTTCCCATAGCCATGAATTCTGGGATGCAGCAAGGTACTATAGATGTGCACAGGTCTGTACAGGATAGCAACTAGCTATGAAATGAACATAAATTCTCCATATGTGAAGGACTCTTCTCAAATGGTTGCCAACTGCTTGTATTGTGGTTATATTCTCATGTAACAACAAGGTTGCTGAGTTGCTGTTAAATTGATGCTGTGCAGCAACTACATTGCTGTCTGTGGATGAATTTATGTTTCAGATCTATCTGTTTTCTGTATTATTTACTGTTGTCTTAGTGCACTAAAGTTGCTTCAAGACAGTAGCTGACTGTGAGTGATCGCAGACCTGTCTCCTATCTTTGAAGCACTAATTTCAAGTTTATTGGGCATAATAATTAGACCAGTAATATACAAAACAGTACTCTCCAACTACTGTTTTCCCTAGTGTGACTATAAGAGAAAGTACATCAGCCACAAAGCTCTGTAGACAAACTTCTACCCCCAGCATTGTGTGACTGCCCACATTTACCTGACCTGACTAGATATACTGGGAAACACGCAGTTCAAAATACTGTTAGTTGGAAAAAAAAACTGCCTTAATCTAATTATAAAGTAATATTAAATCTGTGATTCTTAAATGAGATTGAGTGTGATCGCTGTCTGTCCCTCTATGACCCTGAATTGGACCTGTTGGAGAAAATGTTAATGACCTGATCTTTGTTTGTACCTTTTCCTCATTACTTGCCTTTGCTGCTGTGTGTAATGCTTTTGTTTGGTCTGCTGTTTGTTCTTGGTGTGGCATGCCATTTACACAGCCTGCTGCCAATTGTCCCACAGTCCTGAGGTTCATTAGTTTACAATATTTCTAGTCAGGCCTTTCTCCCAGTCTCTGTCAGACTTACGTGCTACTAAAGTTAAGTCCAAGTAGACATTCACAAGTGTTAATAGTTATCGCTAGATGACCTTGTGTCTCTGTGTATCCGGTTCTTGACCTCTCTGTTTGTCTGCCTGCTTCACTCAGGTCTGCACTCACACTGCTGCTTTCTTCACCCTGCCAAATACAAGCGGGAACCT
This sequence comes from Hemichromis elongatus, assembly GCA_015108515.1. Classification (NCBI taxonomy): domain Eukaryota; kingdom Metazoa; phylum Chordata; class Actinopteri; order Cichliformes; family Cichlidae; genus Hemichromis; species Hemichromis elongatus. The sequence goes on from VUQR01011475.1 coordinate 3,718, forward strand.
CCTATATGCTCCTTTCCATATTTGCCTTTGACTACGCCACACCTCTACCTGAAATTATCGTTCCAACTGATACATGCAAACATATCTAGTTATATTGTGCTTTAGACAGACCTTGAAATACATAAAGCAGTGTGATCAGTCTGAGATGGAGCACAAATACAGTGACACAGATACATTCTCACATGTATTCCTTTAATCAATGTTTTTATTAATGTCTTAAACAGCCCTGAGTGCAAACTGATAGTAGACCAAAGGTTAAAAGAGGAATCCCCCTGGACTTCATCTCCGTTCACTAACACATACTCACTCACACTCACACACACGTGCACACACAGACAACAATTGACCTCACTGGGTTGGCTGGTGAAAGCACCTCCAGCCCAGTGACCTTAGAGAAGACAGGTCAGCCTGGATTGCGTGGGAGACGCTGTGAAAAAAAAAATGGCAGCGGTATGGGTAGCTCCTAGGCTCAAAGTGAGATCAATTACTTTAAACATCCAAGACAAACTCTCACCTTCACCTTTTCACCTTCAACCTTGAACGGCAGAACAATCTTTGTAAACAAACCCTCGGTGTGTGTTATGGACACTTTACACTGGCCAAATTCAAGTGCTGTTTCCCAAACAAGAAAATGTAAAAGACATGCGTGCACACACACACACACACGCGGGCGCATGTTGTCTTTTCATAACTTGTGGGGACATCTCATTGACATAATGCTTTCCCTAGTCCCTAACCCTAACCATCAAAATGAATGCCTAGCCCTGACCCTTACCCTTAACCTAACCATAACCTAATTATAACCCTGACACTAAAACCACATTTTGAGTCTCAAAAATGCCTTCAAACTTGTGGGGACCGGGATTTTGGTCCCCACAAAGATAGTAATACCAATCCACACACACACACACACACGCGCGCGCACATACACACATACACATAATGACTGCTGCTTTAAAATAAACTAACATTTTTGCCATATTTTTCCACTAAACAGTGACATGCCAAATTTACATTTCAACCAACTAAATACATAAATGCCATTTTCCATATTTAAATCAGCAAATATGAGTTTTATAATATACTAATTCATTAGGCCTTTCACAAGTCCTTTAAGGCAATGCTATTACGCCAGCCGACTGCAATGTCCCCTGTTAATGCGACAAAGTTAAATCTACTGTGTCAAATTCTGAGGAAGACACAATGGGTCTCTGCTAAACAGCCAATATTCCACCAATCTGCTGTGAATTTGGCGATGCTTGTAATATGTAATTTAATTGAGCTAAGCGCTGAGTGTTAAAGTATATATTTGGACCAATGAGACAGGCCTTTTCCCTCTCTTAATGGCACTATTACAAGAAATAGGACCAAAGGAAAAGGTTCATTAGCTTGCTAACTATTGAAGACTGGGGTACTAATGGGAGGATTAAGAGTGTGGGAGCAGTGCTAAATAGCTGTTTTTCTGTTTTTAGAGAGGAAGATTACATATAGCCTGTGGCTGTTGTGTAGCTGAAACTGTGAGGAGAAGAAGACTTGCTGTATTGCTGCTGTCTTCCCTGTGATGTGATCAATAGGCTGAGGATATTAATATTTCCACATCATGATTGGTTGCAATTCATTCCCATCCGTATGTGGAACAGTGTTATAACACCTGTTCACTTCTGATTCATTTATCTTTTATGCTGCTAAACCACAAGAGTGAGGACTATACTTTGGGCCAAGATGCCGAGAGTCTGGGGATGGTCTTGATAAACTGGAACAACAATAACATCGGACCTGACATTCCTGACTGCACCACACCTCGTTCTGCTATTCAAGGGAAAGTCTGTGAGCCTCCACCCCACCTCTGTGACCCCCTTCTTCACACTTCATTCTATCTGTCCTCCCCTCTCTCCACCTTGCTACCTCCCACCAGAGCCCAGCCCTCGTCCTGCATTTCCTGTAAACAGGCTGGTGGGAAGCTCCTAGGCTGGACGCTTCCTCCCCGGGGATGACCTGGCAATGACCTCAGAGTGACTGGCACCAGGCCTGGCCAAACCAGTGACACACCCTGTCCACCACCTCGCTACACAGCCACCACCCAGTACAACAATGTACTTAAGATGTCTCCCTCATCACTACTAACACTAACATAACAGTGGGTGGAGGAGCTGTTTCAGAGGCCATGCCAAGGCTTTGTCATCACTCTGAGGAGGTTCACGTTGAACCGTTTGAAGTGAAAATGATGCCAAAAGATAAACCAGATGCACAATTCTGCCTGTGTCACTGAGCTCGCCACAGTGGAAACCTTTTACTGTGTAAACCTACCTGAAACTGCTTTGAGGTGCTCAAAAGGACACTTTATGCTTTGTAATTTGAGCACGTTTCTAAATCCTGGACTTTCTTTGCTAAAATGCTTGTTTTCATGCTCTCATTTGTTACTGCATATGCTACTTGGCAAACATTATTCTGCTGAGGCTGCACACTCAGCATGAGACTCATCTTTGATAAAGCACACAGAGCCGTAACTTAGTATGCGAGCACATATGCATATACACACCACTTACAAACAAACATCTTGTATAGGGCTTGGAATAAATCATTAGTGCACATTTTCCTTATCCATTGTACACTACGGTAGCTTGCTAATGAACATGTCTCTTTGCTTTGCCTGAATGCCTGTGCTAAAGTAGCGCCTGAATGCTGCTGGACATTAATCACATGCATGGAAACAAGCCAAGCCTGTAGGTTCTCCTTAAAATGCATGTCTGCGACTGCAGGCATGGTCCTTTTGTGTGCAGTGCTCTGGGGCCACTTGGCCATTTTCCTCACCACAAAAACACACTTTTCCTCTGTGGGTCTACAACCACATTGACTGTTGAATCTTTCCTCAATAAATCACTGCCTCCGTCGGCTTGGTGGCCTGGGACAGTGGCAAGTGTCAAGATTTGAAAAGAGTTTTGGGCAAGATGTATACACACAGGCCGACAAAAGCACCTACACCAACTATACAGGACTTTATTACTGTGGGCAGTAAAACACACATGCAAACATGCGGCATATACACTGTGACATGTATGGATACACTAAAGAGTGACCCTGGCAATAGATGCCTCTCGGGGGGAATGAAGAATAGGCAAGGTGACTGGACAGATAGGCTTTTTTGGATCCTTGTGAGCGCTGTGAGACCTTTGGCACACAATGAGCCACATTGATAGCATCATCGGGAGATTAAAAAGCCATGAAAAGGGGCTTGAAAAGGAAATTATTTAAAATGATGTTGAAATATGTATATAAACATCTATACTGGTATGGTGAAAATGAACAGCTGCATACCTGGAGAAGAACCTTTGTGTGTCTAACTGTTACAAGGACAAAATTTGCTAATAAACCTGTAAAACAAAGTTGAGATTAGATCATTAAATTAAAACAAAAACAAAGGATGCTGCCAGAAATAAGGCCCATTTGTGGGAGAAGCATTCTGTCCCAGGATCATCCTAAACATTTCACAGAGCTCTCCGTAATGACCCATCCCTTTGACCACACAGAACTCATCAAACACAACTCTTTTATTAAGACTGGGGAAACACTGAGGCCTGCAGTGGCTGAAGCTGTGCCCCAGGCTGGGGTAATTTGGCCCAGTCTGATCTCGGTGATTCCTCACTCTATCACGCACTGCAGTAAACCCCGCTGCCCCTCAAGGGTCCAATGAAAGAGGAGCACCCAGGAGAGAGCTACTTTAATAAAAGCCCTCCTGAACTTAACTATCAGTGTCAGGTACAGGAGAGCAATTACACCACAACTGTTCTGGCTCTCTTTTTCCTGTTCCTACTGCCCCCACCCACCACCTCACTTGATCGCTATACTCTTTGTTTTCTTACTTATCAGCTCCTAGTCACACCTCCCCTCCCCTCCCCTCATGCTCTCGCCTTTTCTTTAGTCCTCTCCAGTTCTTACGTGTGAAAAAAAAAACCTCCACATTTTTGCACTTTTAATTGCATCCACAATGACTTTCTCTAATGTGTGTAACCTGCACTCTGCCAGCTACCCAATTGCCATTACCTGTTCTATCACCTCAGACTTGCAGAAGAAGCAGCAGCACCACCAGATGTGACCTCTAAATCCACCAAATGGAAAATCAGGAGTAAGCTCTCCCATAAGCATTGTCTTTCTTCCCAAAGCCAGTGATGCCTGACATAGCAGGCTGCTCATCTCTCACACACAATGTCTGTCAGCTGTTCTAGGGTTAAGCCTGGACTCTTGCGTGTATTGCGCTGCCCCAAACAATTCAAGCTTTACTCAGTTTAAAACTGATTCCAGTGACAGATGTGCTCTCTTTTTCTGATGACTGAAAAATGAACAGCAATGACAGGCTTCTGTCCGAGTATAAAAAGACTGGGCAGAAATTAACAGCTGATCATAAACAACATCCATTAAACTGGTATTATAATAAAGATATACAAGATAAAGCTGCAATCCAAGTCAAGCTGTTAGACAGCTAATGGATTAGCTAATTAATTTGACTAAATGAATAAGCACTAATCGTCAGTTGTTGGCTGGCGCTCACGGTACTTTGTAGTTTTTTGTAGTGTATTAAGGCCAATGCACTGCAATTCATAGCATATGAAGATTACTTCATTTTCTTTAGCCCAGATATTGGGATGCAGCTTTAGCCCCAGTGCAATTCAGAATAATAGGATATCATTTGTGGTGCTCACAGCACTGAAAAAAAGATAACACTGACTGTTGTGTGTATTGGGCTATATCTGGGATTATCAAAGTACACCCTCCAGGCAAGAAATGGCCCTTGGTAACCTGTTATGCTGCAGTTTGCTAAGGTATATTTCATTCATCCATGTTTGTTGAGCCATCAGATTAAACATTTCCAGTGTACACAAATAAAGCTGGCGTCATGACAACTCTGAAATGGTTAAAAACCTATAAATCAGTAAATAATAGCAAATACTAACAGAGGAACCAGGTCTGCCCAAATGCATTTCATATAATAACCAAATGTGTTTAATGAGTGAATTTTTCTGGCTGAATAAAGTAGGCACTTTAATAACTTGCATGTTCATCTTTGTATGAGTGTATGTATTTAATTAAATGCCACTACACATAGTGCGGTGTAAGGTAACATCTTTTTTAGCGCTCATATGAAACTAACTTTACAAAATCTTGGTTTTGAAACAAATTTATTTGAAGTGCAGCTCGATTTTTAATCTCACCTTTCACTGTCTGATTTCGATGGCTGGGGTTTGCTGTCAATCCCAGTAAAACTGTTCATATCCACATAGCCATCATTCTCATTGCAGGGGACTGTTGAACGGTTTGGATCGTCAAAAAACTCAGTAACAGTGTGGGATCTAGTGGGTCTGCCAGGGATCTGGATGTTCTCATAGTCTGAGTTCATGGCTGGGATGTTTTCGTAGTCTGAGGTATCTGCACTGGGGAATGAGATGGAGCGGGGTTTGGTCAAAGGCAGCGGCATGGCGGAGCGGCGAGAGCGCTCCTCGAAGGACTCCACTCTGGAGACACTCCTGCCATAAGCTTTGGGGTCTCCTTTCCTCCTGTGCTGGTCTTTATAAAGAAGAAAGGCAGATGGGAGGTCTGAAGGACGCTGCTGAGGTTTCACCATGCGGGACTGGGGCTGAGGAGAGCTGCCAGTGCTTCTGCGATCAAGCTCGATGACTCTCACTGGGCCGTGGTGGCTTGACTCAGAAGAAGAACGTGAAGAGCGGACACTTCCATCACTGAATCCCTTTGAATCTGTCTTCTTCTTGAACTTCAGTGCTAGAAAGCGCTTAAAGGAGGACTTCTTCTTCTTCGGTAGGTCACTGGGTTCGTGTTGGATAAGGAGGGATGGGGAACTCTTGGTAACTGGTCTTTTAGTGATGTATGCCAGCTCAAATGGTGGAGGGATGTCCACTAGAGACGTTGGTGTGGAAACACCACTGGAGGACTGATGGCTACGCTGGGAGAAACTTCCAGAAGAAGTTATCATACATGGAAGGGAAAGGGTGTCATCCTTTCTCCTTATCCTGATTTCATCCTTCAATGATTGACCAATCCCAGTTGGGCTGCTCAAGGACACATCCGGGCCATCTGCAGACCGCGAGTATAATAAGAAGCGACGAGACTTCATAGATGGAATCACACAGTTTACACTAGCTTGCTGGAGGTGGCTGGTAGATTCACTGTTCTTGTCCAAGGACACCGTGTAGTAGTCATGGGTCTGGTATTCCGTCCCTGTCTCCTCTGGTACCGTTTCTGGGACATAACCAGGAACTTTCCCAGAATAGGATCGTGATCGAGTGACAATTGTCTTTCGGTCAAGTGTCACAAAATTCTCCCCTTCTGAGTCAAACCCTGCCTCTTCATAAATATGCTCTTCACTATCGGAGTCTGTGTCTTCATAATAAGGCACAATATGGCAGTCCAGTTCCTCTATGTCTTCTTCAAAGGCCTCAGTCGTGTGGGCAAACACAACCCTATTGGTTAGCTCTGGGGTTCGGCCGAGGTCTAGGTCAGCTGGCACTGTGATATTACACAACCTGAGGCGAGGCTGGCAGCTTTTTCTCTGGCTGCGGAGAGCCTGCTCTCTTTTGGCATTTCTTTCTTTTGCACTTTTTACTCGGAAATGCTTCTTTTCCTCTGCTTCCTCTTCATCGTCATCACCTATCTCGATGTAATCCTCTGATGAGACACACTCTAACTGCTCAAGGTCATCATCTTTAGGGCAGAATGAATCATCAATGTCTGCATACTCATCTGCTGACTCGCTGTCCTTTGCTTTGTCTTTATGCTCGTTTGACTGTTCAGTGGCCTCATCTATGTGCCCCAGTTCTGAAAGCGCCTGCTTATCCTCCAACTTGTCCACATCATCTGATGATACATAGTAAGGTTCCTGGGTAGAAGCACCTGTTGTGTGCTCTTCATCTGTGGTAGAAGGCTTCCCATCAGTATCATCGTCATTCCACTCAGGGTCAGCAGTGTCAGTCACATCTCCCGGAACAGCTTGTATGACAGAGTAAGGCCCAAACACATCCTCCGTGCTGGATGTGAATCGGAAACAGCCAGAAGGATCCTTGGTTGCCCGTTCTGGTTGCCAGACCTCAGTGTCCCCTGTTTCAGCTGGGTCGCATGACTCACATGTATCACTAGCATCGTCTGTGGGACCAATCACATCGTAGGGATATTCCTCAGTTACAGTTGGAAGCATGCTGAATCCAAAGGCAAACCCTCCACCTGCCAGTTCATTCTCATTTGTAAGTGAGTCCTGTTGCAGACGCTCGTCGCTTTCTTCACTGACTTCTTCCTTCGGTTCGCTATCGTTGAGTGACTGGATTTGAGCAATGTCGGGTTCCTCTAAAGCTTCATCTGTGTGTTCTGCAGGCTCACAAAGTATTTCAGTATTTTCATTTAATCTCTGTTCCTCTACTTCTTCATCCTCCTCTCCTGCTTCATCCTCTGTTTCAGTTTGAGAAGGTGCTGGTGTATTCTCATCACCATCAGTGCGACTGCCACCTTCAGGGAAGTTCAAGTCATTGTCATCATTTTCATTCTCAGTAGTGTCAACAGTGGAAATATCATCTGCTTTGACCGTGTCATCAGAGCCAATGCTGTCTACATCACCGTTATTATCAAATATTTCTTCTTCATTTTCTGATTCCTTTTTAGTTTCGGTCTCTATTGTGTCCCCTTTGTCATCATCCCCATCCTCTGGCTCACTTTTCTCCTCTTGGTCCTGATTCTCCATTTCATGGAGCTCTTCAGTCTCTCCATCAGAGTGAGTCACGTCTCCATTACTGAAACTCTGCTGAGCACAGGGCTCCCCCTGTGGGTAAGGTTCATACAGGGGTCTGGGCTTGGGGGCGACAGGAGGTTTTGGACCATGGGCACTGGAACAAGGCCTCGACATTAGCTTGGACTGCACTTTGATGGTGAGATGACTGCGGACCTTTGGTCGAGGTACTTGTAGCGGATTTTGGAAATCTGTATAGAGAAAGTGAGAAAATTTAAAGCAATTAGTGACACGCAAATAATATTTGCCATACTTTGCAAGCTTGCGCTGGGATAAAATATATGGCGTCTGCTGCTGTGTACAGTGCTAAGAGGAAACCTTCCCCCTTGTAGTAGTCAGTGACATGCAGAAAGCTGTGGGGGACACAATCAGCAGGAAAAATAACAGAGCCACAGGGTACTTAGAGAAGGAACAATAACATTTCCCATCTAGGAAATGACACATGCAGATTGGTCAGTAAATGCAGGATTAGATAATGATTGGCTTAAAACTTTTCAACTGAATTCATAAGAATTCCTCACACTGCCATATGTGTATTTAACCAATCTCATAAGATATGATTAGGACATAATAGTATATTGTATTGTTGATCCCCATAATAACTTTAATTTTTTACTAATAAAATTAATTAGGTGTTAAAGGTAGGTGTTAAATTCTGTTAAGTCAGTGAAGAGCACTGCTTGTGAAATTTAATAATTCGAATGAAACACACCCATACTTAACAAAGTGTGTATACACCCCTGGTCTCTTCCTGTTATTTAGTACCTGCCCTGACGCACATCCTATTAAACCCTGTGTGCACCCTGGTTATCTCTTAGTGTTCCCTTTCTCTCTCTGTGTGTGTGCCAGTGCAGTCTCCGTTGCGTTTAAAGCATA
>VUQR01011475.1:28699-44792 GCA_015108515.1 Hemichromis elongatus
TATTAAAAACCTTTTTTTTTTTTTTTTTTTTTTTTTTTTTTTTTTTCCCCCCCCCCCCCCCCCCCACAAGTGATTTTCTAAGTGCTTTACATGCTGCAAAGTTCACCTCTCATTTATTGTAATTAAGGGTTTTATTCCTTGTATAGTTCAGCCTTATGTAGACATCAATTACAGGTTATGTGGGCTGTAAAATGAAACTCCTTTTTCATCCTTTTATTTTCTCTCTGCTTACTGTGTAGTATTACAGTGCTTACAGTATTAGGCCCATAAATTAGGGCACTTCTCTTTTCAGTGTGATTACAAAGCAAATGTTAGGTAAAGAGACTGTTACCATATTAGTAATGTGTATTTATGGATTAAATTGTCTTGGCCATTGATTTAATATTTTATATCCCTCAAATGAATAAGCCTATTATTATTGTCTGATATATGAACATGATTATAGCCCACCACTTAAGAAGCATTTCAATTAAAATGGAATAAGATCTTACTACTCTTTTCATTAGGTGACATAGTCAGTCGTTATGAATGCATTTAAAAATCAATTATTACTTCAGTAAATAACACTGATATGACCAGACAGAAGCCAAATATTAAAAAGCTAAATCTATTTTATTATACATGCAATGAAGCTGTTACAATAGAAGAGCATGTTTTCTTCTGGGTGTTACTTTTACAATGCAAATCTCGTGAGCATTTTCACTTTAGTGCAGTTATGCTGCCAGCTAGGCGGCTGAGTATTTCAGTATTACTGTCTTCTGCGACTGCTTTGTGATGAATATTACCTGAATGGATCTCAGTGCAGTGATGGAGGAGATATGCTTTCAGTTGCTTGTGGTTTTTGAATTCTCGCCAGTGGTGCCGAGACACAGCCATCCAAACCCGCGGCCTCTCCCCTCAGTCATGTTCTCATTGGAGAGGAAGGATATACCCCACTTCCTAAAGCTCCACCCTGGCCCGTGCTCTACAGAGGAAGAGGGAGAAAATAAAATGAAGGGCCAAAGAACTCCTAGTGAAGCCTTAGGGTGGGAACTAGCCTGACCCTAACCCTTTATTTTGGAGAAGACAAAATGTACTTTTTTGGAGAGAAAAAAATTAAAGCTTTTGACATGTCATTTAGAATGATTATTTTCTTGTTGCCAAGACTTGGGAGAACAATTAAACAATACGTATTTGGATTGAAATGAAGGTTACTGTTAGGGTTGGGGTGATCACAGATGATGACTTGGACCTCAGAGGGTTACATTCAAACAAATCTTGCCACAAATAAAGAGGTCAGAGGAATTCACTGAAGCAGTTTTCACCCTTATGTCACCATAAGGGTGACATAAGGGTGACAAGTGCAATGTGGTGAAGCACATCTCTTTCTTGTAGTTTATGGTCTGCTAGTCAATAGATTTAAGAAAACAGAATGATGGTTTGTATGTTGTCTGTTCTGCATTATCTTCATTGGATTTTATGAATGTTTTGTAGGAAACTGTAAGTGCTGAAGGACTGGATGTTGTCCTGACTATGCACAATGTCTCCTTCAGGCATGCAAAGGACAACGGGGATGGAGGAACAGTAGAGATGGCAGAGCAGGAAGCATACGAAGGAGGCCAGGAAATAGGAAGTACAAGCAGGAATAAAAGCAGTTAAAGTAGTCAGAAGGAAATTCCTTTTCATGGTCTTAAGGATTCCCGTAATTCCTCTGAAGTCCTTGAAAGAAACATAGAATTAGCCTCTCCCAAGGATCCGATAAAAGGAATATATATCAGCGTTGCTATCGACACTACACAGATGCACACTAGGAAACATGACAGATGACTTTCCTGATGCTAGAACAAATAGCAATAAGTTACTTCTTTCAACCCTATCCCCAAGGTAAAGTCTACTAATAAGGTATAGATGTCTCAACTCAGGCGATCGAGTCGAAATTAAAGTAAAGAAATTACAGAGAAATAAAGACACCTCTCCCGTATTGTCAGACTCTTAGCTCAAGATAAACCGAGGAAGGAGTGACCTCAAAAACCCGCTACTGTAATATATTTCATTAGATTCATTTCCTGCCACTTCCAGTTTTCTATAAAACTAAATAATGAAACTAATTATCTACTAACTGAAGCTTTAAATTAGATGTAAGTATGAGAGTGTTGTACTTTATATAATGAAAAGTCCCTTTAAATCAAACAAAACAACAGTAAATAAATAATAACATTCTGCTAAATACACCCCAACCGTTGGAGTGGATGTGTTTAATAAGTTGAGTTACATTTCACTGAGCACAGCTCTATACCGTTTGCTTTAAAGTCACCTTATAGTTGTTGCTTTCAATGTTTAGCTCTCCCTCCAGTGTAGAAATAACTCTATTGGACCAAATTGGGAGGGTAAATGAAAAGAAAGAGGGAAAAAAAAGCAAAAACACAACAAAAAACATGTGCTGCAAGGTCAGAGCGAGTCCCCCTCCCACGTAGGCCGAAAGCGTCAAGCACAAATTGTCTGTGGGCACTGCCCATCAGCAACAGGAAGAACAAAGTGCAAACCAACAATGACGCCACACTCCTCACATCATAGGATGATGGATTATTTTTTTTGAACACCTTGGAGACGGTACAGCAAACCTGAACTTTCTATTTCACTTCAGAATGGGGACAACAATGCTAGCATAAAGTTTAGAGCTGTTTCCATACATTTCCAAAAAGTATCGAGTAAATCAAGTAATTACTTTTAAAGTATACTTAATCTTCTAAATTGTGAGAATGCCAAATAGAGTCATTATAAGCTGAATTTTAGATGAGCTCTGTATCTTTCCACTTCTCCTGTCACACTAAGGAGATCTCGACAGACCAAAAATCCATTGATCCCACCATAAAAACAGCAAGGGTTCATTTTCACAGCAAATATCTACTCGCAGAGCATCCTGGTAATTGCCAAGTGAAAACACTCCAGACAGCTTCAGTCAAAGGTAATCCATCATACAGCGAATAAATCTTGTATCATGTGCAGCACATTTCCTGGCTACATTTCCTACTTTAAAACAGAAAAGTGTGCAGGGTGAATGTGCTTTAATGTGAACGTATTCACGCTTGGCAACCGTTTAGATGCACATCAGCAAAATAGACTGTACTAGATGTATGGCTATGAAGATAACTCATAGCACCCACCGGCACAAAAAACACTCCCACACTTGCTCGCATCCTACAGTATGGCAGGACAACACTGTTTTGTTGAGTGTATATAGAGTCTAATTACGTTGTGAGCAGTGGCGATAAATCACTGGAGTCTTAATCAAAGCACTACAACAGAGAGAGTCATCAATCACCTACAACAGCACAACACAACATCAGCCTGAAGCCTCTCCTTGTCTTCTTGGCTGGCAGCCCTGCTTTGCGCCTAACTAGGGCCATATCGCTGTGACACATTATCATTAGCACAATCAACTCTACTTTGGATGTCCTGACAGAAAGCAATCAGATGGCAAATGGATATGAGATATATGGAGCCATAAAGCTGACAAACTCTGATTCCCATGTCACTGAATGCAGAGGAGAAAGCAAAAACATCTCCCTGTTTTCCAAGGAGTGCAAGCAGCTCCTCTGAGGTTCTTCTTCCAAGCAAGGTGTCATTGTTTTGATAGCCTGCCATGATCTAGTGAAGGTCTGCTTAATTCTGATCTTTTCGGTCTTTGCATGAACCTTAACTGCAGTTGGCTGTGATGGATCACTAAGAGTGGGGTCACCTCAAAAGCACAGTAGTGACATTCAAAATGTCCCAGCTTAAGGTGGGGGAGTGACAGATGGCATTTCAATGGAATCTATAAAAATGTGTCAGCACCAGAAGATTTTGACTTTGCCCTACTTTTCAACTAGTGTACATCTAAAATAACAATACAGGGGAAGCCAACAGAGCTGACACTGCTGCAGTCTGGAGCATACCTAACACCTTAATAAGTGCCCAGGAGCAAGAGTGTGATTGAGACCCACGACAATGGGTTTCAGTCATAACCAAAGTGGTTTTCGAGTGTCTTCTGGGAATCCATTTGCTTTTTTTTTATTTGATAAAATGTTATCACATCATTCTGCTGTTTAACATGAGAGCATGTCCAAGGTTAAATGATAGAGGACAAGGCGGATAGCACCAATCGAGAGAGAGAAGAGCTGAGATGGCGGGCAGTCAGCTATGAAGGACATGGCCACAGCAGTTATTTTTAGTTATCAGTTTTCAGGGGCTGTCATTCGGAACATCTCATTAAAAATCAGCTTGAAAACCCCCTCCAAAAAACACCACCACATTAAAATCTAAAACTCTGAGGTTTGTGTCCTGCGCTCATATGAGCACACACCCCAGCGTCAAATATTATGAGCTCATAAGGTTATCAGTTATCAGTGCATACATTAGCAGACTTCTGGTGACCTCTGTAGAAGGCACCTATTCCACATTTGCTTTAATTTTACAGAGGGTGTAGACAGGTGGATTAATTATGTCCACGACCCCACAGGCACCACTCTTAAAATGCAAAGAGGCCAATCCAAGGTTTATTAATCATTCTATAATAAGAGATTCATTAACACAGTTTGGACACATTAAATCAGATGCTGAAGGTAGATGCCCTTAAGTAACATAATAGCAAGATTTAAATTTCCTGTCTTATCACTGCAGAGTGGAAAACAACTCACAGCAATAAATTACTTTTTATGTAGTGTGGTAGAAATCGAGAAGAAAGGATGCTGTACACTTTAGGACTTCATTTTTCATCTAGTTACTTTGTATCCACTGCACTTCATCACATAGTTTTATTCCACTCAAGCAGGCCATTTCGCTCTTTAATGCTCATTAGCTGGTTTTATAGATGATTGCTAGTTGCGGGGCTAAAGCACATAAACCAGAGCAATTATCAGGTAATTACTAGTATAGACTTTATTTAACTCTCACTGCCATTGTTAAACTCCAGTGCCCCATGGTGATTTAGATAAGTTACACTAAGATTGCATGAAAAGTATGAGCATTCGAACAACTGTGGTAAATATGATAGCTAAAAACTGATTTCAGTGACTTAAAGCAACAAAATTTTGTGCACACGTCTAAAGCAAGTGTGCACAAATATACGTGGGCATAATTATTGAAAATGAATCAATCCTCTGAAATAATTTTCACTAACCAAAATGTTAATACTACTTTTCTCTGTTCCATGTGCAACATGTTTTATGAATGAATGAAAATTTACAAAAATACTGGGACCGTTATTCTGATCATGAAGACTTGTGCATTTCTCTGCTGATATAGTTTGTCTCCATTCTGATTCAGGTTTGATTCTTTCCCATCAGTGTTCAGCTAAATAAAGATCAAGACTTATACTAGATACTTCACAGTGGTCCAGTGTTTTGAAAGCTTTAAATCATTATCCTGTTAAGCGATAACTTTATGTTTCTAGACATATGTGTCTCAATAATACCTGATTTTTTCTGCAAGGCACACACAGCAAAGCAACCCCATAAGACAACTGAGCTGCCTTATATATCACAGAGGACAGGGTGTGATGCTCCTTAAAAGCTTAATTCTCTCCTGTCAACATGATGACACTTTTTGTTTCTTCTGTCCAAAAAACATTGTGACTGCTTAAATATTTTTTTTTCTTTAGAAAAGTAGAGTTTTTGCAATGTCTCCCTTTCAAAAGTGGGCTTTTCCTGGTTTATTCAAAAAGGGGCACACAGTACAGTCAGAGTGTTTTAATCTCGGAGTTTAAGTAGTGTATCTTTTGAAGTTTTTGTTGTATTTTTTTTTTTCGTGTTTCAAATAGGCTACAGCCACATCTAAGGAGTTTAAATATGGTCCCATAAACTTCAATGTCATACAGAGATCCGATGTTAGCAGAAGAAATTGCAGCCTTTACCAAGACCATGCATGGCAATTATTTTCTTCCTTTTCTCTTGTTTTGTTTCTTGTCTCTTTTCACTCTGGTGAACACAAGAGCACAAACTATTTTTTAATTTTAAATAGCCTGAATGACACAATACAAGATCGAGAATTCCTGTATTACAAAGCAAAGGCAATAATATGTGTGAAATGTCACATTTTACAACATTTTTGTGGAATACAAATCTCTTTACATAGTTTTATTGTTTCCTTGCATCCCAGTTGACAGTATGCTAGTGTTTAGCATAAATGTTTTAATGTCGACACTTTTCAGGAAGAACAGAGCACCACTTCGGTAAGGTGTACGGTGTAAGTGTACTGTATTGAACCAATATGGACAGTATTGATACCAATACTGGTATTGGTATTGGATCGATGCTAGCTTGATAGGATCGATATTTTGTTTTTATCCTCTAAGTTTAGTATGTAGCCCAATGAATTGCCCAATTGAATTTTTGATATATTGATATAAACCTGCACTATTAAAAATGTCTGAACCGTTTGGTGTTGACTGTAACTGTATCTATTTTTATTTAAAGCCTACTGCACATGTAAACAATACAAGATGAAAAGCTTAAAAAACTTAAATATGTGTTTTGTTACATTTACTAATTATTGTGGACAGTAAAAACATGGTCATTAAAACGTGTTCAGAATTTAAACGTTAATAATTTATCTCATAAGTCACGACACACTGCTCTCCCCTACATAAACATTGGTATTGGTAATATTTGCCCTTGATTTACTTGGTATTGTATCAATACTAAAATGTGCAGTATTGCCCAGCAATACAAATCTGCACTAGACAAATGGTGAGTTGTAAAGCCATAACAGGTAAATACTACCATCTGTTGGAGCTTCGATGTAATTTCCGCCTTTATGGCCGACTGTTGACAATGCTACCTTCATTATAATGGGAATATTGAAATTCCACCTAAGTAATAACACTACAGCTAATTTAGTATATATAGATTATATGCTCTACAGCCTCTAGTTGCGGGACACATTAATTCTAAAACTGTAAATCAGAAAATTGTCAACAGAGACTTTTATCCAACAGAAACGCTATTGTTGGCTGATAGATTTCTTATTTACTACTGCTAAATTGAACATTTGAAGTTACTCAAAGATGGCGGAGACGGACGAGCCGTAAGTAGCTACCGAAGAAACAAGCAAGAAACCCCGAAAGATGCTTTGAAGTCACCTTAATCTGCGAAAGCTCAGCATGAATCAACCTTCTTTTATTCTCTCTTTTTAGGGAGAAGAAAAGAAAGAGAGTAGTGGAGCTGACTGAGAAGTTAGTGATCAATTGGTAGAACTGGCGCAAGGTTTGAGGTTAACATTAGGAGGAAGGTTAACATTAGCTAGACGAAGAGCTAAGCTAATGCTGGTTGTAAATGAAACTTGTGAGTAGCTAGTTGACAGAAATATCCTGCCTAGCTGACCGTGAATAACTAACACGTCTGCATAATGAATAAGCAGTGGTGTTATTAAACTCTGTACGAATTAAGAGGTCTATTGTACCTCCTCACTGTTGACATGTTAGCTATTCACTTAGCTTAGCTACCAGCAGATGGGAGCTATTCAAGGAAGAGATATTACCCAAAATTCAGAGGGTCAGAAACGCCCACCCGTGAGACAGGCACTTTCAGTAAGATGTTTAAAGGGGACCAATTATGCTCATTTCCTACGTTTTGATGACTATTTTTAGCCTTGGGCTGTTCTGAAATAGTTCATTTTTTCGTCTTATACTGGACGTTGGTGTAGCCCCTCAGGCATTCTGTCTGCAATAATCACTTTCAGCTCCTGCCCTTTAAGGCAACTTTCGTCTGATTGGCTGCTCTTAGTTTTAACATGAGGTCGGTGGGGCTTTTGTGGTCACAGCCAAAGCTGTGTGCCTGACATTACCCTATAAGTAGAAACAACCTTTTGAAACTGAAAGCTTTTGGCTCAAAGATTTGGCCATGTTTAATGTGATCATCCACCATTTCAACAACTATGAAACAGCATAATAGAGCCCCTTTAAAAGAGTCATATATGTGAGAGAACAGAGGTTGATGTAGGAGTAGACATTAAAACACAAATGAATTTGTACACATCATGCCTACTTAGTTTCCTGAAAGTCATTTAATAATATGCTGTAAATAGCACTCTTCTTGTTAACATTAATCACAACATTAAGCATAGGATTTGGTTCATTTCAATGTTGTACGATTTCAATAGCAATAGAAGTTTTGTGTGTTATGGGGCCCTTTGTTGCCATGCATTGATTATTTAACATTTTTGTCAGAGATACTGTTGATAATGCATCCTAAACACAAATGTCATCCTTAGGATGTTGGTGGATGGAGACACTGGAAGCACCTCTGACTGGGATGACCGTTGGAACCATATCAAGAAGTTTTTGGAAAGATCAGGTCCATTCATGCATCCTGACTTTGAACCCAGCACAGAGGTAACATTTGCAGTGAGGAACCTGATACAGATATCACTTTTTTTTCTGTGCTGTGGCATATTTGATTTTTCTCATATATAAAATATATTCTCTTATTTCAGTCCTTGCAGTTTATGTTAGAAACCTGCAAAATCTTGGTCATTGGTGCTGGTGGTTTGGGATGTGAGCTGCTAAAAAACCTGGTATTATTATTATTATTATCATTAGAATGGTGTAATTATAATTACAATGAACAGTTCAAATTTCATTTTCATTTTTTTTTTCATCTTATGGCTCAGGCCTTATCAGGCTTTCGCAACATTCATGTTGTTGACATGGACACCATTGACGTTTCCAACCTAAATCGACAGTTCCTTTTCAGGTGAGTAGAATCAGTAAGTTCTGTGTAAAATCTGATCCTTACTGTGTTATGTTTTATCTTTGATTTTCATGTGCCTGTAATTTCCACTAGAGCTAAAGATGTAGGTCGGCCCAAGGCGGATGTTGCTGCTGACTTTATCAACAGCCGTGTGCCTGGATGCTGTGTAATCCCGTATCCTTTTGATTAAGCAACTATTCCAAGACTTTAAAGGTTTTATCACTTGCACACAGCTAAAATTTCATCTTACAGTCATTGTGGATAAAATGTGAAAAATTTTCAGATGTTACTGTTGAAGGATTTAAAGACACAATACTAATCTTCTTTGATGCCAACAATGTGAAGTGAATATTGTGTTAAAACCCAAACCTTTCCTAAATGTTTTGTGCAGCTATTATAAAAAGATTCAAGACTTAGATGAAACATTCTACAGACGTAAGTATAAACAGGGCAATTCATTGTCGGAATGGATTTACTCACTTGAGAATTATTTTGGTTCACATTAAATATCTCACTGCAGTTACATTTATTTATTTATTTTTAGTTTGTGTGTGTGTAACCCATTCTAAATGAAAAGCCATTCCACCATTTAGTAGCAGAGGGAAACTTACTTCACATGTCCACTTTCCCGTGATGCAAACCTGCTTCTCAGTGATCTCACTTGCTATTAGAAATTTACATGTTAACTACAGTTACTTGAAAAAGAAAGTTTTCACTGGACCACATGAAATCCCATTAAATTAAAAAAAAAAATTTTTTTCTGTTGTTTTTACTCCACTTTTGATATCTCCACTTTTTGACAGTTTCTTCACAGCATTTGAATGTAAAAACAAAAATTGATTAGAAAACAGAAAACTGGATTTGACTTTATCCCACTTTCTATCTTCACTTAGAATTCCATATAATTGTGTGTGGATTGGACTCTGTTGTGGCGAGGAGGTGGATGAATGGTATGCTGGTAAGTTAAATCTCTTTATTGTGATCCTTAACATGATCTGTTTGCTCTGCAGAGTTGAAAAATGACCTGATTTCTATGTGTAAGACAATACTATCTAAAGGGAACAGATTTTAAATGTAAACTGTGTTTCTGTTTTTGCGTAGCTATCTTTGCTGGTGTATGAGGACGGTGTCTTAGATCCATCATCCATTATCCCTCTAATTGATGGAGGGACCGAAGGCTTTAAAGGCAATGCCAGAGTTATTCTCCCTGGCATGACAGCCTGCATTGACTGCACCCTTGAGCTTTATCCTCCCCAGGTACGGTAGCAGACAAGATAACAGATAATGATGATAGCTATGAGTTAATTATCTCTCAGGAACAGATCCCAGTCAGTTTTTCAGAGCTAAACACGTTCTGTGTCTGTAGATCAACTTCCCCATGTGTACAATAGCCTCGATGCCTCGTCTGCCAGAACATTGCATTGAATATGTGCGAATATTGCTATGGCCCAAAGAGATGCCCTTTGGAGGTAGAAAATCATACCATATTATTCTTTTTAAAAATGATAATTAGAATTATGAAGTAGACAAACCTGTGAAGAGAAAGTATGTTTCACTTTTTATTTATTTTATTATTATTTTTTGTTTGTTTCCATGTGGTTTAGATGATGTGGCTCTGGATGGAGATGACCCAGAACACATCCAGTGGGTGTACCAGAAATCTCTGGAGAGGGCAGCAGAGTTCTGCATAACAGGAGTCACATATAGACTAACACAGGGTGAGCTTGCATAAATAGCATTTCTGTGCACACTAGGTGGCTGTTATTTTTCTAGCTACTCCTGTGGAAGATCAGCCAAGTAACATAAAACAGGGTGACATGATGGTGCTTTAATTTTGTGTGAAAACTCTTATCTTAGTTTGTGTCAGTAAAACATTACAACACGTCTCCTAAAGTTAATTCAGATCTGAAGATTTGTACAGCCTTTCTTTCTTTTGCCCAAACAGCATTTTCCTCTTTGTTTTCTTTCAATTTGGTGATTAGAGATGTAAAAGAAACTCATTGGCTTTAAATATTTCAGGTGTTGTTAAGAGGATAATCCCTGCTGTAGCATCCACAAATGCTGCCATTGCTGGTAAGTAGCTAAGACTATAAATTTGAGACCTGTGGACCTGATTCCTCTACAAACCATTATAAAAGTTTATCATTCACCGCTAGTCTTCTGTAAACAGGATTCTTTTTTTTCTGCTTTATTTGATGCAGCTGCTTGTGCAACTGAGGCTTTCAAAATAGCATCAAGGTGAGTTTGCAGGCTGTTTTGCCACATGTCAAAATTTGTTTTAAATCTGATGGCACATTTCACAGTGTCTAATAACATTGCTATTACCTTTTTGCACACAGTGCATATTTACCTCTAAATAACTACATGGTCTTCAATGATGTTGACGGCCTGTACACCTACACGTTTGAAGCAGAAAGGAAGGTTTGTGTCTGACTCCCGTCTGTTCATGACAGAGTTGCCTGTTCGAGTAATGCACGCATGTTTGTCGTTACTCTTATTTCAGGAAAACTGTTCAGCTTGCAGCCAAGTACCTTCGGACCTACACTTTTCTCCATCTTCCAAACTCCAGGAGGTGTTGGACTACCTGACTGAGAGCACCTCCCTGTACGTTTACCTTACTTACTGTAATGCCTTTATATAGTTTTCCAGCTTGTTTGTATCGTACTACCAGCTATATTTACTTTATGTTGCAATGCCTTCAACAACCAAATACAATTAAATTTTCAGACAAATGAAATCACCTGCCATAACAACAACAATGGATGGAAAGAATAAGACTTTATATTTACAGGTAATTAACCTCCCATTTAGAACGGTAGTTCTGTATTCAAGTTTAAGCTTTGAGAAATTTGAGGTGTTTGCTGCAGAAATTTAAGTTTTGGTTGTAGCTGAAGTGTTTTCTTTTACAGTCGGTTGCTTCCATTGAACAGAGGACGCGGCCAAATCTGGCCAAAACCCTGAAGGGTGAGTTGGTTTATTTACGGAAAATGTTTCCACTTTGGTCAGATGAGTTCACTGTGAATATGCTGACTCGCTTATGTTATGAACATGTTTTCCAGAGCTCGGGCTGGCTGATGGACAAGAGCTGGCTGTAGCTGATGTCACCACACCTCAGACTGTGTTGTTCAAACTCTGCTTTACCTCATAAGACAGAATCAAGCACCTCTACAACTCATCTAAAAGCTACAACAGTTTACTGCTTATTCAGTCAAAATGTCAACCATTATAACCTATTTAACTGTTCCAGTACAAGTATTGACTAAAGTTAACATTTTCCATGGAAAAGCCAAATCTTAGTTCAAACTTGGTTATGTTTTGGTGATACATTGATGTCAGATTTCTGCATTAATATTATTTTTGCTAGAGCCTGTCACATGTTCTGTGTAATGACAGACTCGAGGGTTACTGTTTTAAGATTACTTTGTACTTGTTTTAGTAATGAATATTTATTTATTTCAACTTGTTTTTTATTAGATGTTTACCCACTGAAGTGGTAAAACACATCAATGATGACGATGTGTGAACTGGAATAAAATAATAATTTTTTTGGTTTGTTTTACAAAATTTGTGTACTTTATTTGGAGAGACAAGTGTTTTTTTTATTAATTGATTATGCAATAACGTTCTTTAGTAAATACATTTTATGCATTCATTTTAATGTCTTCTATTCATTTAGACATTAAAATAATTTGATACTTGAATGGAAGATGAAAAGAATAATTATATATAGATATTTGTAAATGAACTATTAAGCCATTAAATAAACTTTTACAGAGAAACTAATTTTCAAAATCTTTAAAAAATGCAATTTTATAGGAAAATAATGGGTTTTAAATTTGAATTGGTAAAATCAACTTTCTCAAATTTACATTTGTGATTCCTCAACTTTTTGATTTAATTTCCTATTAGTTGTAGGATTAGCTTTTCCATTAGGAAATAGTAGGGCAGCAGCTGCCACGGTTCTTTTATTAATATTAACATTGAAGGCATCAAACAACAAACATGGGATTATGTAATAAACAAAAAAGTGGGAAATGACATGTTTTATGTTTTAGATTCTTCAGAATGGCCAGCCTTTGATTACTGCTTCTGCACTCTTGGCATTCTCTCGATGAGCTTCATGAGGTCGTCGCATGAAATGGTTTTCCAACAGTCCACTATTGATGCTGATCACTTGTTGGCCCCTTTGCCTTCACTCTGCTGTCCATCTCAGCCCAAACTATCTCGACTTGGTTTAGGTCAGGTGACTGTGGAGGCTAGGTCATTTTGCACAGTACTCCATCACTCTCCCTCTTGATCAATTAACGCTTACACAGCCTGGAGTTTGTGTTTATGCACCACTACTGTATGTTATTAACCTTTGTCTTCTATAACCTATAGGGCGTGGTTTTTCCTGTCTATATGCTCTCGTTTCATTCACAGCCCCAGTCAGGCCCAGCAGATGGCTGACCCTCCTTGAGCCAGGTGTGCTGGAGGTTTCTACTTGTTAAAAAGAGGTTTTTCTTCCCTGGTGTTGCCAAGTGCTTGCTGACAGGGGATCATTTGATTGTTGGGTTTTTTGTCTTGAGACCTGTTCTTGGGAATTGTTGGCTATATTTGATATATAGAAAAAACAGAATAAAATTGAATTGAATTTGAACATAAATTGTAACTGAACTTCAGTTATCTATTCCAACAGAGATAAAACACAATAAAATAAATAAGATGCAACATAATCAACCAATATTCAATTGAGGACTGGCTATTTAGATTCTCCTTTCTGATACATTTTCTGGATTGTAGGGTTATAACCTGTTCATTTGACTTATTATACAATTTGAAATAGATTTTTGCACAGAAAAGGGCCTTTATAGTTTGTTTTTATCGCAAAAAATTATGTACGCCAATGCCATGTTGGCAGTTCTCATCTCCTTGTCTTAACTTGTCCAGGTCTGAATATAACACTGGTTATCAATGTTTTGGTATGGTAGTACTAATGTACTAATGTTAGGGGTTTTGTTACTATCCATGTCTTTTCTTGTCCTCTTTTTCTGACATGCACAGTGTCCCCCATCTGACTATGAACCTATAAGTAACCAAACTTATCCCATAGCATGACAGTAAGTCTCTTTCTGCGGTTGAAAGAACTAGAAAAATTTTTATATATATATTTACACTGAAATGTGTTTTTTTCACTTAAACAAACTCAACCCCATCCCTGTTGTAACGGTTCAGATGATCAACTGGGTATTCAATGCAGCAGCAAATAAATCACATTAAAAGCCACCTTTATATAACTAAATATTCTTCCTCACACATTCGTGCACATCCACATATTTTAACTAAAGATATTTCAATTTAAGTGTCTTATAATGAGATTATTCTTAGCAGGAGTTGGCACTACATCCCATGTGGATCTGGATTCCCAAAAGGATCAAGGTCAAACCTTATTTCAGAAGCTTAGCATATTTACATACAGCCTTTGAATATCAGGGTTATATCACACCAAATATAGCACATAAAAAATTCAGGAAAGAAAAAATACAGGATCATTCATACACATGAAAAACTATTTTGTTATGTTTTTATTTGTTTGTTTTAACGTCCTTAGTCCATGTGCTGTTTTGCAAACGTTCCTGATAGAAAGGTTGTCAAATTAATGTGAATTTTTTCCAAAATGATGAGCTGAAAAAATGAAAAAACAAACATGTTCTCAGACCATGTTATAATGTCCTGTCTTTAAAGCTGAATTTTTTGGATCAATCAAACAAACATTCTGGTTTATAAACTTTAATGAAACACATGACAAATGCAGGTCAAACTCTCTTTTACTCCTTATTTTACTCATATCCTATGTCATTATATAATGTGCCTGCCGCCTGCACCCCCAGGCGTGTGACAAAGACCATAACGGAGAACGCCTGGCTGGCCCAACAGGCGTGAGAAAAAGACTGGGACGGAGAACCCCTGGTCGCCCGCCTGTAGGGGGTGGACCACCACATCTGGCCGGCCCACCGCGATGTGCCGCACCCCCAGGCGTGTGAGAAAGACCGGGACCGAGAACGCCTGGCAGTGGCCGCCTCCGTATACTGGGCGGACCACCACATCTGGCCGACCCACCACAATGTGCCGGCAGCCTGCACCCCCAGTCGTGTGAAAAAGACCATGTCCGAGAACGCCTGGCCACCCCATGTACGGGATGGACCACCACATCTGGCCGGACCACCGTGATGTGCCGGCCGACTGCACCCCCAGATGTGTGAAAAAGACCGAGGCCGAGAACACCTGGCCACCCCCATATACGGGGCAGACCACCATTTCTGGCCAGCCCACCTCAATGTGCCGGCCGCCTGCACCCCCAGGCGTGTGAAAAAGACCGGGACCGAGACACCTATGATTAAGAGGTTAACACATAGATTTAAATAAGTCTTTTACATTATTTTATATCATTTGAGATCATATTTTGAATAATTCAAGGAAAAACTCACTAGTTGGTGAACTGATGAAAGATTTCCATGCATGTATACAGCACGATAGGACGTTTCTAATCTTTGTGCATAATCTGTAAGCAAGATCTTCAGATCGCTTTATTTTTGATGCAAGCTTGTTTCTTGTTAAAGCAGACGCTGGCATCACACTGGGTGAACTTTGCATTCCAGCGGAATGTCGTCTATAGCAACCAGCCAATAGAGATTGAAAGTGTGACGTCATTTCCGGGTTAAAACCGCAAAGGATTGTAGGTACGAGTGGCGAGCTGTACTAGCGCAGGCAGGCTTTCACAAGAAAACCGTGACACAGCGATAAAAAGAAACACAAAGCATGTCAAAAAGCTGTTGTATTATTAACTGCAATAGCCGGTCACATGACAGCCACGGGAAGCCGACGAATCGGTTTTTACCGGATTCCATAGTGTGAGAGAAATTGTTCAAGCCGTGTTTCCGAAGTAGCAAAGAGCCGACGGATGGCCTGGATTGCAGCCATTCGAAGACCAAATATAACGTTCCAGAACGCTCCAGCTCACATGTTAGTCTGCTCCAAGCATTTACACAAAGGTAAGTCTGCTATTGTAGTTATTACGTAATTTTTCATAAGATAATTGTTGATGTAGGTTACGAATAAGTCATTTATTTGAATTGAATTCGTTGCGCTATGCTGCTTTGTTCACTGTGGCTTTGCGGGTTAATATTTGTTGTATTTTGTAGGAAAACCAGCTGACAAAATGCTGGAATGTGATCCAGACCGGGCACCCTCTATCAGCTTGGATCACACCGAGTTTAAAGCTGCAACCACAGCGAGATTTGATCGGTTAAGAGAGAGAGTGAGATCAAAACAGCCACTAAAAGTCACGCATATATGTGCCCAAGTGTTGTATTGAAGCAATCAAGTGATGAATAACTGTTTTCCAGTAT
>VUQR01011478.1:0-10127 GCA_015108515.1 Hemichromis elongatus
GCATGAAATGGATGTGCTGCACATAGATGCTGTGTCCTAACTTGTAGGCCGCATCCTTCAGAGGACCCGGCCTTCACGGTCTACGTGGGCCGGGTCCTTCAAAGACCGAGAGGGATGGAAGTGAGCGGCTGTGAAATTGAACGGTCCCGCCTCCAGGTCTGCGTTACCGGCTGTCTCGGTGGAGTTTAATAAGCTCAGCCGTCTGCTCCTCGCTGTCTAAAATGTAACGCGACACTGGAGTAAACTCTCAACCATCCCGCACTTGTGTTTGATCAGTTTTCTGTTTGACGTTTATGTGTGAAAACTTTAAATCGGTTTGGCTGAGTTTACTCAGGAACAAATAAAACACTGAAAAAAGCAAAACAATAACATCTTTAAGTTATCTGAGTGACTCATATATCGTGTTATATACCTGAGTAGCCAAAGACCGCGGCGGTCTGTAAACGATGTGCTGGGAGTTCGCTGTCCTCGCCGGCTCTAGTGAGCCTCGACCTCCCGGTCAGCTGTGGAGCTGGTGGCTAACAGACATCTCTGTAAACGTCAGAACACTTTTACAAATATGTGATGTCCTGATAAACCGAGCAGATATTTGAAGTTTACACAGCTACATTCTCGCCTGAAAATATCTTAAAAATTTGTGACCCAGAAAGAGTAACAAGAGTTATATTAAACTAAGCAGCTGCCGCCATTGTTGGAAACTGGAATTGGCTGGGCCGCGCTATGAATCCTGGGATACGGTGGGCCACGAAGGACACACCCGACACATCCTTTAAATCCAAAGAAATGAAGGACGCGTCTGGAGGATTTAAATTTTAAAGTTTTGTGACCTCGTAAACCCAAATCTGTGAAAATGTTGTGTTTGTGCATCTGTAGATGAGAATTTGTGTGTTTGTAAAAAATATTTACACAAGTTCAACATTTTTGTTGCTGCATCTGCAGCCTTCCTCATGTTTCTGCAAGACACAGTGAGCCGAGGTTAACGGGAGGGAGGGACTGCTAGCCTGACTCTGCGCTGTGTGTAAAGCACAGGGGGCGCCGTAGAGCGAGGGCAGCACCAGCTGAAGGGTTCAGTGGGCAGATTAAACAGCGTAGCAGGTTAATCTGGGAGGTTTGTTTGAGAGCTGAGGGCCACGCTGGTTTACCCCGTCGGTCTGAGGTTCCTCACTCGTCACCTCGATGGATTTGAACTGTAGTGCATCCAGACACTCACAAGACGTTTCTGCCTCCCCTCACTCCTCCCTTCTCCTCTCCCCCCTCTTCCCCTCCTCCCCTCCGGCCTGTAGAGAAGGAAGAGCAGTCCTCTCTGGGTGACATGGCCTGGGACGTGGACCAGGGACTGATAGCTCAGCTCAAGGAGCAGTACAGGAAGGAACGCAAGGGCAAGAAGGGGGTGAAGAGTAAGTCCTGCTGCAGGCCTGTGCGTCCTCCTCCCTCCTCACACTCTTCCTCTAATAATAAACCATTTATTCTCTTTTTCACCTCTAAGTGTTTTCTCTCTCCCCTCACATCGCCTCGGTCCCATGAATGTTCCTGTGTGTGTCACATTTTAGATGAGAGGTTTTCAGTTTAAAACCATCAGGTATAAACGTTGTTTGTAGGCTCTGGTTGGAGGATTCCCCTCCATCCTCTTTGTGCGGTCCGTGTTGGTTTTCTGAATGTAAGAATCTGTCTTAGCGTCCTGATTTAGATCAAACCGTTTCAAGGGTCAGTAAGGAGGCTGCATACAAAAGACGAACAGTTCAGGGAAAGTCAAAGAAGCCACGCCCCTCATAATGTAACCTTTAAATGAGTCATCAGGTTACAGCTGATCTGAAGGAGGAAATTATCCACAGAGACCAAACAGTTTGTGTATCGGCTGTAAAGTTTTAACATCAGTCTCTATGGGGACTGACTCACTGCTGCCTCTGCTGGATGTTAGATGCTGCATTTCATCACTGAGACGTGGCGGTCTGGCTGTGCTGGAGAGTAAGTGAACAGTCTCAGTGGAAGGTTTTAGGACCTGAGCCGCTGTAATACTCACTTCATCCAGATGTTTATCCTAACCCGTCACCGGTGACGGTTAGCATTTTTAGCAAGAGTGGGCAACTCCAGGCCTGGAGGGCCGGTGTCCTGCAGGTTTTAGATCTCACCCTGGATCAACGCCTGGATCACATGATTAGTTCATTACCAGGCCTCTGGAGGACTACAAGAAATGCTGAGGATGTCGTTTAGCTTTTAATCTGTGTTGGGTCAAGGACCCGTCTGAAACCTGCAGGACACTCGAGGCCTGGAGTTGGACACCCCTGGGTTTAAAGGGTTAATGATTTTCAGCTGCTTCCATCAGGTCGTTGGTACTAAGATGCCCACAGTGAAGACAAAGAGACTAAGAGTGTCTTTTGTACCTGCTGCTGTTATCATGGTTAATAACACCTAACCATGATGGTTGTTGCCAGTGCACTTTCTTGATGATAAATCTGAGCTGTTCTGTTGCTTTTTTGTGTTTTGTTTGTTTGTTTTTGTCTCTCTGTATGGACATACTGCAAACCAGTTTCCCACTAGGGACAATAAAGTTACCATTGACCATTATGCAGATACCACAGCATCCTCCTCCTCAGCTGGCGCCGGGATGCCGTCTTAATCCAGTGGTTTTAATGTTCTGGCTCGTTGGTCTGGGTCAGGTTATGTTCTTTGGATTATCTTCACAGCCTGCTCCTTATCAAACCATCGTTGGGTTAAATCCGTATGTGCTTGTGTTGCGATGGCAGTGACTCGTCTGCATCGGTGTCTCCGTCTGTCCTCAGAGACGGTTTCTGTCCTTTCTGCTCTTCGCTCGTCCTCGTTTCTTCTTTGTTTCCCTGCTTTGGTTTGCCGTCGATGCCCCGCAGAGCTGCTGCTGCTCCTTCTTTCCATCTTCACCATTGCACATTTTATTTTTCACCTCTCCCTCTTTCGGGCTTCTTGTGCCCTCCTCATCCTCTCTCGTCTCTCTTCTTACTCCTGCAGGACCAAACCGGTCTAAGCTCCAGGACATGCTAGCTAACCTGCGGGACGCGGAGGACCTCCCCTCTATGCAGCCGGCCGTGACGCCCCCCTCTCGGTCAAGCGTGCCCAGGCTGAGCGAGCACGAAGTCGGACGCCCCGATGACGGTAGCCCTCCCTCCCTTTCGGCTCAGCGGTCGTCTGTGAGCGATGTGAATGTTCAAACGTTTCCTGTTTCCGTCCAGCAGAGGCGATGACGTTCCTGCCGTCGTCGGGGAAGTCGTTCATTTTGGGCAGAGTGGACGAGGCAGTTTCTAACGAGCTCGGATTGGGAGAGCTGGCCGGACTGACCGTCGCTAACGAGGCCGAGGGCCTGATGTATGACGTGAGTAGCGTTTACCTGTGACTTGCTGCATCAGGCCACGCCCCCTCATAGAGATAACCTCAGAAAGAAAAGATGAAGAGGAGCAAGTAAAACCTGATTCTACTCGTGGTTTGTTTTGGGGGGTTTTTTCTGTGCGGTTTGAATATTGTTTCCACAATGTTCCTTTACCCTGATGTAGAGCCCCGCCCCCACAGCTGATTTTAACCTATCAGAAAGCTTAATGAGACCTTTTCCTTGCCTCAGATCGCCAACAACAAAGATGCTCTGAGGAAGACGTGGAACCCGAAGTTTACCCTGCGTAGCCACTTTGACTCGGTGCGGAGTCTGGCCTTCCACCCGGTGGAGCCGGTTCTGGTCACCGCCTCCGAGGATCACACCCTCAAACTGTGGAACCTCCAGAAGACGGCGCCCGCCAAGAAGTGAGATTCTACGATTTGACATCACACATGTATTCTATGAAATATAAAATAAGATTATAAAATGATCTGGTTTTTACTTGAAGTTGAAGCCGCTCCGAGAGACGTGAACGTGGATCCACCTGTAGACTCTAACGTAGCTTTGCATGATTCCTCCGTGATCTTGAGCCTTGGTTTATCCCCTGTCTGAAACGAGCCGTTTTAGCTCCTCTCCTTTAAAAGCGAACTTTCCTCTGATTGGCTGCCCCTCGCAAAAAGAAGCCATGAACAGCAGGTGGGCGGGGCTTGTGTGCCATCATGCAGTCAGCAGGCTGAGCAGCTCGCAAATACAACTTTTAGAAGCTGGCGGTCTCACTGCTCTGCTTCGATTCTGCAGGTGTGCGGCGTTGGACGTGGAGCCCATCTACACCTTCAGAGCCCACAGGTGAGCCCGGGAGCGTTCTCAGCGCCGCACACATTCAGCCGGACTGTGATGTGAACACTCTGATGCTGGTCTTTGGTCTTTGGTCTTATGTATCTGTGTCATTTGGATTTCATTCTGTAGCGGTGCCGTCCTGTGCGTCACCATGAGCTCGAGCGGCGAGCAGTGCTTCAGCGGGGGCGTAGATGGCACCATTCAGAGCTGGAACACCCCCAACCCCAACATCGACCCCTACGACTCATATGGTACGACCCGGTTCCTCCCAGCACACGCTTTCATCCTGCTCTGTTTTTACATCTTCACGTGAGGATTTGCTCCCCTGTCCTCTGCAGAACCATCCGTCCTGCGGGGGGCGCTGTGCGGTCACACGGACGCGGTGTGGGGTGTGGTCTACAGCTCGGCTCACCGCCGCCTCCTCTCCTGCTCGGCCGATGGGACGGTGCGGCTGTGGAACGCTGCCGACACCTCGCCGTCTCTCGCCGTTTTCAACGAGCGAGGAGGTGAGAGAACATCAAGGAGGCGCATTAGAGTTTTATGTACCTTTTTGTTACTCCTCAAGGAGGAGGAGCTTAAGTTGCCTTGTTGTGGCTGTGCTAAGTCTCTGCTTCTCTCTCAGAGCTCGGAGTCCCGACCTCGGTCGACCTGGTGAGCTGCGAGCCGGCTTACATGGTGACATCCTTCGCCACCGGACACGTCGGACTCTTCAATATGGAGACGCAGCAGCTCGTCCTGACGCTGGAGTCGGCCGGTCCTCCAGGTACCAGCGCGAACTTAGCGAGTATTTAGAACCCGAGCTCAGAACAGTCGCCCTCGTTTTAAAGCGTGAATGAAAACAGACTCACGTTTCACTCACGACAGAACACAGAAACATGTCACGTGTTAAAACAGGAAACGAGCCGTCCACGTGTCCTCTCTAACATCATGTGAGGACAGCAGCTGTTCTGGTGTGACGGAGCGCTGACCTGCACGCCTGGACGCTCGCCGAGCACGACCTCCGATTTATCACGGAGTCGTGTTTGTGACGCAGCGCTGCTGAAGCTCGCAGGGATTCAGGTGACGTCGTGGTGATTCGGTTTGGAGATGCAGGTGAAGCGCCGAGGGTGTCGGCTTACGCCCGGCCATGTGACCTGCTGACAGCTCACCTGATCAGCTGCTGAATGCTCCAGCTGTTTCTTTGTAAAATGCCACAGCTCAGTTTTCTTTGTTCTGTTGTGAGTAAAATCTAAGTTAATGACTTTGTTCTGCTCGTCACGCCGCGCCCCGACGGGGTTGGCTCACCGATGAACAGGACGAGGAGGCGTTCGACGAGAAGCTCGCAGAGAAAAAACTTTAGTTTGTGCGTCCGCGCTGCCGCTTAATTCTGCTGCAGTTTCGAAGCGTCCTCGTCATCGGTGTTACGGCGCCGTCTGCAGGCCGAGCTGATGCACTGACGCGTTCAGGTATTTACTGCTAACGTTTTCCTTCCTCACGCCCGCCTCCACGCAGAAGCTCCCTGCAAGATCAACAAAGTGCTGAGCCATCCCACGCTGCCGATCACCATCACCGCTCAGGAGGACCGCCACATCCAGTTCTTCGATAACAACACAGGTACGCTGTGAGGCGTCCTCGAGCTTCGCTTCTTTTGTCGACTCTGAGATGAGCTTTAAACTTTTAACCGTGTTTCAAACCGAAGGTAAGCTGGTCCACTCCATGGTCGCCCATCTGGACTCTGTCACCAGTCTCGCTGTGGATCCAAACGGCCTTTACCTCATGTCAGGAAGTAAGTGTCCCTGCACACGCCAGCTGACACATCCCATAATATTATCAGAGCCTACAGGTACTTCCTGCATTTATTATTTTCACTCTAAGAGCTTCACAGTAAAACTGGCGTATCCACTGTTCTCACAGCCGAGCCAATCACAGCACCAGGAAATCCAGGAAGTGTCTGTTTATGATGAAAAAGTGAATCACATGATTTAAAAGACAAATGTGTCCATGTAAGATGAACTTTAATTAACAATCATTTTGTAGTGAAGTACAAACTTCTGTACAGTGTATTTTTGCGTGTGTATAGAAGCTGGTGCGACGACCCCACTTAGACGTTTTGGTTACAGGGTGACTGGGAACGCTCTGCATCAGAATGCACATGTGCAAAGAAAAACCACGAATTAGCATTTAATCCAGTGATTCAGGGGTGTTACTCTTATTTGCT
This sequence comes from Hemichromis elongatus, assembly GCA_015108515.1. Lineage (NCBI taxonomy): Eukaryota > Metazoa > Chordata > Actinopteri > Cichliformes > Cichlidae > Hemichromis > Hemichromis elongatus. Next base: position 6,372 of record VUQR01011478.1, read on the forward strand.
CTCTTAGGATTTTCATATACAGGATTGAAACTGTTTTTAAGTTGTACAGTATTTACATTCAAACTGTTTTCCTGTGTTGTTTTCTCCTCTAACGCCTTGATATTTTATTTTTGTCAACAAATGTTTTTATCTGACAGATGGAAGGTTCTGCAGGTTCACCCCTCGCTCTCGCTCTGAAGGTCTAAAGACCTCCATCTTTATTTACAGTCGCTGCTCTGTCCTGATTGGCTCTCTCTCTCTCTCTCTCTCCGTCAGGTCACGACTGCTCGATCCGTCTGTGGAACATGGAGAGTAAAACCTGCATCCAGGAGTTCACCGCACATCGTAAGAAGTTCGAGGAGTCCATCCACGACGTGGCGTTCCATCCCACCAAGTGCTACATCGGCAGCGCCGGGGCCGACGCGCTCGCCAAAGTCTTCGTATGACCTGAATGTGGTCAGCTGAGCGCGGAGCGTCACCGGAAGGAACCGCCCTGACGCTCTGAGTGGGGTTCTTATTTTTGGACAGATGGAGGTCGATTCCTCTGCAGAAGGTGACCCCACCTCAAACCCCCCACGCCCCCCCTTTAAGATTCTTCTCGTGTTAAGCCCCACCCCCTGCTGGACTCGGGCTGGCCTGGATCCACAACACAAACCGACCTCTGAGTAAAGGGAAGAAGTTATCATACAGGAGGCCGCGGCGTGCGTTCTCCCTCGAACAGCTCCCGGCTCGCCGCAGACGCCCGTCTCATCGTAACGTGCCTTCTTTCTGTTGGACGGTCGAAGAAACCCGAGCCGCCGGAGCTGGAGAGGAGTCGGGACGGGGAGGTGCTGGTGTCCAAATTTAACCTTCAGACGTCACAGGAGTTTCTCCTACGCGACCGCGCACGCACACACAGTCACACAACTGTCAGGACACGAATCCAGGTACTTCACGGTCGCCGTTCCACGTTGGTTCCATCAGGTTCTCGTTGTTGCTGTTGGCGATGGCCTCCAGGTGGCGCTCAGTGGGAGGAACATTGAAGAGAATCAGAGCCTGAGTCCACGACGTCAGGTGGGCGGCGTTAACCTGAGAGGGCGCCACCTGCTGGAACCGCCAGTCGATCAGGAAGTGACTGAGCAGTAATGCTTTAGTTTCCTGGACTTTGAGTCAATCATCAAGGTTCAAAAAGGTCAATTTGGCTCCACCTGAGCTCTGATGGTGTTTCTTCGCCGTCTCCTCAGAGGAAACGCTCTCACGGATCTTTGACCCGCCGAGTTTTGTGAGCGGCCTGAGCGGCGCTTACGGGGACTGGAAGGTTCTCCTCACTCACTCACGGGTTGTAGATATGTGGCTGCTTTTGTGGGCGAAGCTTTTCTCTCCGAAAATCAAACGGATGGCTCGGACGCTTCCAACTAATCCTGACGCCTGCTGTTGCTAATGTTAATTAGCTTGTTGTAACATACCTGTAACCCCTCCCCCCCCTCCCCCCCAGCCGGCCGCCTGGAGAATTCCTCTGATTTACTCGTTTTTTAAAGACACTGTGTTTGCTGTGAGACGCGGGCAGATCTTTTTTTATTCTGTTCTACTTGAAAAGTGACGTTTCTTCTTTTTGGGGTTTCTGCTGATGTTTTTGTTTTTTAACCAAACGCATCATCTCAGAAAGCAGCTGCTTCCCGTCGTGGTCGGCGTGTACAAAAGGTTCACAGATATATGTGTGTACAGTTTTTAGGTATTAAAGCAAATCTATTTATTAACTGGTGTAAAGAGTGTATTTAGGGCAGTTTTAACTGGTTGGTGAGCAGAAAGATCAAACTTTCACGTTTCCTGTAAACTTGTGTAGAACATGCAGTCTGTACAGAGACGAGTGCGTGAGCGCTTCCTTTCAAAGCTTTTTGTGCGTGACTTTAACCTTTACCTGCACACTTCTGTGTTAAAGGCTGGTTTAAAAAGTTTTGTCCCAGATACAAGCAGGCAGCTTCCTGTTTGGTTTCCAAAATAAGAGCATATCCACACAGTCGGCTGACTTCTGCAGTAAAATGACTCGACTCGTTTTCGTTGGAAGTTGTGGACATTTTCAGACCTCACTGCCTCGTCCCGTTTACTCCATGTACACGAAAATAAACTGTTAAAAACAAACTCGTTCAGTTTGACAGGTTTTCTTAAAGTGTTTGCCTCATGCGGTGATGTGAAACCCTTCTAACGCGGGTGTGTGTGGAACATTGATGATAATCCGTTTGATAGTTTTCAGCTTCCTAAATGTCTGAGTCCTTTCTAAGGGACCGACAGCACAGCTTTAGATTTAACATGTTCGATGGCAGCTTTTATTTTATGTTGTAAAGTTATCGCTGAACACAGAGTAGATTGTAGGAAATGATGTTCAGCTGCCACTGAGAGCAACGTGGATTCAGAGGTTTGTACTAATCTGCCTTTTCCTGTACAGACGCTGCTCGCTCAGTTGCACCTATGAAGCTTCTGTTGCCCACAATTAGTTTTTCAGAATGTTTTGTCGTCAGTCTTTCCTACATCTTCATCTTCAGCTGGATGAACGGAAGGCTTTCCTCTTCTATCTGACAGTTTAAACGTTTAAATTTGCTCTCTTTCGTTTTCTTGTGATGTTTTATTTTTTACCTCCAAGCTTCTCAGAGCTGACAGAACCTGCAGAGATTAGAGAAACAACCAGACTCACACATCACATTTATGATGTTTCTGAATCTGGTGGAGCAAAATCAGATTTCAGAGTCTGGATTTTGACAAAGTGCACAAAGTGTTTGTTTTTTTTTTATTTGCTTACATCGTATTTTTTGGTTTGTTTTAAAATGGCCTGATTTTATACCAGAATAGAAATGAGACCTGACTTCTTTAACAGAAGCCGACATGTTCTCTAGTATCCTCTTCGGTGATAAACTCTGGGACGTCGCTCCGTCTCTGTGCAGTGTTTGCAGATGAAATCTTCTATGAGCTGAACTCCAGACTGAATCCTGTCTGTAAACTGTGGATGTGCTTTATTGTGAAACTGCATGCAGGATGATGGGATCTGCTCAGGCTGTACATACTGTACACACACAGGGTGGTTTTTTGCTATTTTTGTGTCTTTTTGCCTTCAGAGTGGGAGAGTGACAGATTTATCAGTAACAATAAAGAAATATGTTGTATATCATCATGTGTGGATTCATTTTTTTTAATGAGTCGGTTTAGAAATCTCTCTCCAATTAGCACATAGGTTTGTTTTTTATATTAAGTCTTAAAATGACTTTTTCTGTTATCTTATTTATTGATTTCTTATTTATATTTAAGTCTGGAACACTATAATTATTATTGACCACATTCTCTAATGAAGACTGGTTATCAGTTATTCTTATTTTATATAAGAAAAATTAATAGTTTTAACTGCTTGTTAAAGGTTTAGAAACCAGATTTTTTTAAGCATGAACGCTGGTCCGCCAGGTGGCGCTGATTATCCTTCAGGCTGGTTTTCCATCCGTCCAAACGGAAACGAAGAAACTTCTGTGTGGAGCTGCTGCGCTCTGGTTGGCTGACAGGCCTGCGCTCCTGTGGGTAAACAAGAGCTGCTCCGCGAAACGCACAAAAAAGCAACACAACGTTTTTTATGAGGAGGAAATAATCAAAAGCACACCTGTGCGACTTTACGGCGAGTGTGTACGTATCGATGTAACAAGCGACTGAAGTTTTCCAGGCGAAATTAACTATTTAAAGCAGCAAATAACTCGGTTAGCTTAGCATAAACCTGCTAACACAAACAGAACACGAAGAGTTTATAAGCTGGGGGGGGGGGGG
>VUQR01011480.1:0-34958 GCA_015108515.1 Hemichromis elongatus
CAAGGCCATGGGGGATGGTGCCAAGGTCACTTAATCACCATTTACTTCCCCTTAGAGTGAGTGAAGGCAATCTACAAGGAGAAGGCAGACAGATGGGCCATACTAGGCACATAGCCCATGACACCTGAGGATGCATCAGGGTGTTAAATAGACATTAGTGCACTTCCTAGCAAAACGCTTCTCAAGGTAACGCCTGCCTAAAGTGGCACTTTTCCCTTAAAGTGGGTTCTTATTAGACCTGCCCAGTAATTTGTATATTTGTGACACACTTAAACCCCGTTCAAAGGAGTGTTTCAGGCGCAGAGATAGAAAGAAATGAGGATAACATGTGCTTTGTTTCAGAGTTGCTCAAGTACAAAAATGGTGTCAAGCTGATTTATGTTAATAGGGGCACTCCAGGGCTAAAACCCATGCATGTGCACACTACACATTTCTGAACTTGAAAAGAAATCTCCAAGTTTTTCATGCTTAACTTGACATCTGTTATGTACAAGTGTCAAAAACTCTCTTTACACAAGGACTGCGTAAGAGCAGCGGCTGTGTCTATCTATAGTTATCGCACTTCCAAACACAGGTCTCTGTTACATGAATGCTTCACAATGGCTCTACTCAAAGATGACCTAGCGTCTTTTTGCATCTGACATGCATGCAGGCTTGGCAGCTTTGCTGCTACAGAGAAATTAGTTTTTACAGGTAGCATTAAACATACAATTTAAAAGTTATTATTTTAGGTGACTTAAAGACAAATAATAACTCTGCTGTAGCTTTTCTTAGCCATGAGGTTATTCAAATAAGCAAATTTAATTTCTGGATATCATTTACAATATGACTCTTCAGGACAAGTGAATCACGGGCTATATTTCAATAGGAGACCGACAGATTAGATTGTCGATGCACTCATGCAAAGTGACATTTAGCTGTAACAGAAGTCATTTCATTGGAACCCTCAGAAAGGCAGATCCCAGTTCTTCCATGAGTGTCCAGTGCAAACAGAGCCAGAGGAGCAGGGCACACAGACATAACAGAACCTGTAAGCATTCCAGCTCCCACATCAACACCAGCAAATGAAGTACTTCTAGTTTTTGATGAACATTTCACTTTGGCTTTGCCATTGAACAAAGTGCTTTTCTAACGCTGCCAACAACAAAGTCTTTTGATTTTAGCATGGGCCTTTGATACCATAGTTGTGTTTTGGTGTTTAAGTGAGAACAGCTGAGGACATGCCATTAATGGAACAGTCACTTAATCCCTTGCTAGAGAATAGTTATTCTCAAAAGTGCTGCCCTTAAAAGAATGCATCGTGGAAGCTATTACAATCTCTTATTAATCACACTCGGCAGCATTAATGATTTATACCTAAAAGCGGTCACATAAATTTCTTAAGTATTCTTCAAAGATATTATAGATACATTAAAATGAATTTTGTAGAATTATGCAATTTTCTTTGACATTTAAAAGTGTAAAATGTGTGGCTATGAAACAGTGACAAACATTTTTCATATTTATTGTCCCCTAAATAATTAATCAAAATTAAATGTGATTTCAGTTTAACTGCCAGTGTAGCGGCTGCTTCAGAACGGGATATCTGCAGAGTACGTCGCAGAGTTCAGCGTGCATACCGAAGACTATGAGGCGAGTGTGCGTATCTGTGGAACCCAGAGGATTCTGGGCTGTGCAACGATACATGGAGCCGTTAAGCTCAGCTGGCACTCTCTCCAGAATCAGCTCCTTCCCCTCTCGCTGAGTGCTCCCATCCAGCAGGCGGCCCCCCACCCTTGTCCAGGTGAAGAGTGGCTCGGGGAAAACCTCATTCTATCAACACCCAAATGGGATGGAAAGAAAAATAGGAAAGAAAAGATTAAAAAAATGCAGATGAATGGTGTTGAAAGGGCAGAACAGAGAAAGTCTGTCAGTCTCAGCCAAGAGATTAACAGCAAAGTATACATGAATAATACAAGCTCCAATTTCCCCCTAATGCAAAGGCAAGTTAACAACATGCATTAATAATCACGCTTCACTTTACAACAGTTTTTCACAGATAGGCATTTGTATCACTCTAACTCGGCATGCTCAAAGGGAAAGTTATATGACATAAAAAAAAAGAAAATTTGAATGATTTCTAAAGAAAACGCTCCAGTCTCCAGGGCTCCGGAGGACCGGAGCTCCGGTCTTAGGGATGTCTCAAAAATGTCAGCAACATAACCTTACATTTTGAGAAAAACATACCGCATTAAATAAGTGTAGAACTCAAGTCCTGTATGTGCTATCACTAACTGTGCTGAAAAAGTAACTGTCAGTTTGGTTGTTTCTGCTCAAGAGTAGTTTTACTGCAGAGGTCCATGAACTCAGAAAGAGCTTGCTTATTTGGCAAATGCACAAAAGTAGAGTGAAGCAAAACAAACACCATTTTCAGCCACTGCAGTTTGCCCTTCTTCCACTGTTTTTCAAGCACAGTGTACACTCTACTGTAGATGTGAGCAACCCTACTGTGTTTCAAGACAGTACAATCTTGAACTTGTTGCACTTGTTTTTAAGACAATGATGTAATGAATACTGCTTTTATATTAATACGAATATAATTAGAAAATATTCAAAACTGCCTAACAAAACATCAATGAGAAGGAACAGAAAAAAAAAATCCTCTGTAAAAGAAGCATCAATTACAAATTCCCATGAGGAACATCTTGTTTCATCAGAAAGGCGGGCAGCAAAATTATTAGTCTTGGCACAGAATCTTATCTATTGTGAAACCCTAAAGCCTAGGGTCCGGGGAAGGATAGGGGAAATTTGCTTTCTGATCAATCTGTACGCACTGATGCCTACGCTGCCGAAGGGCCCAACTGGCTGCGTGCCACAGTCAAGCCTGTTTATAATAACCAGTCTTAACCCTTTTTAAAAAAAGCTTTAATATAATCTTAAGGTCACCGGGCAGAGACACATGTATAAATCTTTAAACTCAATAACCCAGTGTACCAAACCAACAGTGACTGCAATGTGGAATTTTAACTTCATTCCATAAAATTTCATAAATTTCATTAAATTAAATTTGAAATCTGAAGTATAGACTAACAGAGGGGACCTGTCCTGTGCACCATTAGGGTGTTTTATATCAGGATTAGCCATATTCGCTTCACCTGACCGACTCTAGGGGCCTGGCTTCAATGTGTCATTTCTGTCAAAGATATCAGGACCACCCAGAGACCATTCACACAAAAGACACCTGCCTCTATTTTGGAATAGAAAGCAGGAAGTCTGAAAGCAGCATTACAGCATATAGCATAGTTTCCAACCAAACATAAGCATATATATTTGAATTTATTCATTTTCATTCTTTATTTTTAGTTTTACATTTGAAGGTTTATTGAAAACCAAGCAGTCCGTAAAGCTACAATGTTTGGGCATTTCGGGTGTACTAACTTTGCTAACTTTAACCAAAATGTTGAAATATAAATAACATTTTTTTTCCAAAACAAATATTTCACATGCTTAAATAAATAAGCTAAGGAAAACATGCCTGTGCCAAGAAAAGTGGGCAAACATTTATAAAAAAAAACACAAATAAAAAAACAAAACAACAAACAACATGCCATCTGCTGGTTTGTTCAAAGGACAAATTCAACATGTGCACCAATCTCCTCCTATTTCAGACTTAATTAGTGTTAATGTTCTTGAAACCCCATGCACTTACCCCGGGCGATCCTACCTGGAATCCTTGCACAGTGATGCGCACTGTGTCCCCTACCTTTGCCCTACTAGGGGACATCAAAAGTTTAGGACCCTTAGGAGCAGCTGAAAAGAAAAAAAAAAAAAAGACAGAGAGACAAAGGTCATTGTACTGAGTATGGGGAGCAAATCCTGCTGGATACCTGTTTGGTCGCAGAGGGAGGGATACAAATACAATTTCCTGTCTATTAAGGTCACAGGCCGAGAGGCGAGGGACCTTCAGGTTCTTTCATCCAAAGAACTGTGCTGGATTTATTCCCCTTTGGAGAGAAAAGGAACTAAATTGGGTAGATACTCATTACTAGAGGAGAATGGGAGTGCAACGGGTGGAGTGTGGAGGCAGTGAGATAAGGGACACTCACAGAGCTAATTCCCTTGTCTTGGTGCGGACAGCAGCCCCCAGATGGCTTTCATTTGGACCATCTAAAACAATGGGGCGCAAGTAGGAGAGGTAGTAGCCAGATTCTAATATCATGGAATTGTGAGGGCCCAGCGATTGTTCTGCCCATGTAGTGCTGAGATAAAATGAGTGATTTGCATAATGTTATTAAAAAAAAATGAAGGTAAGTCATTTCATTACAGCTAAACTGCACAGTGTGCTGCATTAGGACAATATAAGCAGGTTCTGCACGATTTGTGATGATTAACAGCTCCCCTAAAGATAACTACTCCAGATGCTGCACAGTTCCATATGTTAAACAAATGGACTGAGCATCCCATGCAATGAGACTCAGTCCTATCCTATCAGTAATGCCTGTACAATGCAACCCAGGAGTTCTTATGTTTAATTTGGTTTGAACTCTTAATATAAATCACACAGGGTGTTTGTTTTCATTGATGAGCTCAACTAAAGGATAAATAAATAAACAGACAAATGACCTATACTTTTTAGCTATTAATCTGGAAACAAACTGTCCGCTGTTACTAATGAATCACAGACTTTTCTTAGGCAGTCAGTGACTACCAGTCTGTATCAGACTAATGGATTCAGAAATTACACTGTGGACTGTGCACATGCCACCGTCCATGTATAGCGTCCTCTCCTAGGAAATGTTATATTAAGCAGAAACAAAAGCAATCTAATTCCATGAAAATTTGAAAAAGATGCAACTGAAAGGAGATATTATTATTATCATCATCATCATTATTATTTTTATTGTTGTTATTAGCAAAATTTGTTATTCTCTATAAGCTGATGTATCTGTTCAGACCCCAAGCAGCATAAACTGGCACAAATTCCCAACAGAAATTTTGGCAACAGCAACCTTAAAAAAGAAAAATCTAAATCAGGCAAAACAATCACTTCTTAGCACTGGCATCCGAACCAGAGACATCATGTGAGCAATTTGACATGAGTGTTCCATCTCACGCTGAAGACGGATGGCATTTAACAGGCTAGTTTTGGCATGGTAGTGTGAGGCACTATCTTTCCACCTCCTACACACTAACAGAAGGGTATTTTTAAATACTGGTGTCATGGCGTCACATAGAGCTCGCAAGGCATATGGCTGGGAAGATGATGGCCGATTTCTGGGATTTGCTCCAGCAGTGACAGTTGGCGTCCTACGTCACCATCTTTGATTATGGCAGCATGCAGCGTGATGGACATGCTACAGCTTCTCTGAGGTGAGGGCATCACAGGAGAAATGAGCCACGGTCCCATGAGACGTAATGTCACCTAAGACCTAACTTGACTTTAAGAGAGGTCGAAGAATAATCATGCCCCCCCAGAAAACAACTGCACACCATGCATCATGCTTTAATATCAAGAGAAGGCATCAACAGGTCTGCCCAGCTGTACAGCAGACTTAAACCATTGAAGGGAACCTGCTGTATTAGCCGGGTGACTGGTTCTGTTTAGAAAGAGAAGGTGAAGAAGCTTGCAGCTGAATTTAGAGGCCTGACTGGCTGCCAAATTGCACTATCATGATGTATCAGGCCCTATGCTACGTGTTCCTTAGATTTACCTTTCACACTAGGTGGCCAAAAAGACTAAAACAAGACGAATTATGCTGGAGTTGAACAAAGTCATACATAGCGACATACTGCAACACATTACATGCACACACATAATCCTCATAAATATTCACACATGCAAACGCACACACAGATCACAGATGTGTTCCTGAAACAGAGCACCTAATGATCAGGGCCTGGCAAAGCAAAGACTGTGCACTGTTTAAATTTCTGGAGCTCTTCTCACTGCTGTAGGATGTAGCGACATTTCCATCTCTTGTTTAATTATAGTCAAATAAATCCAAGCAGAAAACTTATTTTAATTTTTTAGGATACACTGTTCACGAAGGAGCTGATGTTCATGAATAAAATGGTCATGATCTCATGAAAGTGAGTCACTTTTTTGGACTTGTGAAGACCATCACAGGATTCATTTTCATTTGTATGGTGAGCACAGAGCCAATCATGAATATTCATGAAGTGTGATACAACATTGGTCGATTGTCAGACTGTCGTTCTGTCTCCTGTGGCGATATTAAATCTCTGAAAGATTTATTACTTATGAGCACTGAAAAGATCTCCCTTTCATTTCCTGACCAAACACACCTGAGAGAACCGAGAGGGTGTGTGTATGAGTGCAATTATCCAGTTACAACTGCATAATAAATGAACTGGGTATGTAAGTGATGAGAATCCTAAGGTGAGCTGTTTTACACAGTCACATTGAATTAGAGTTACTGGACTGCTTTAGAAATTGTGTGCCATTTAGTCTTGCAATAATATTCAACACAATTTTGTACGTGAATCACAACCATATTACCCTTTTTTTCAAAATACTATTCCATTCCAAGATGGATCAAGCTCTGAGCAGGTCAGTGAATGCTTTGAATTTCAAGTATGCTCTAATTACAATCAACAAACGCACATTTTCTGTTGTCATTTTTTCTACTGATGCTTCCTCCATCTCTTAAAAAGAACAAAGGTAGTGCTAAATTAATGACTTCAAACACAGCACAGAAAGGCTTGTCAAAATATTAACACTTTTGACATTTAGCAAGAGTTTCACAGGGCCCATTTCCCCCAGGTTGTGTCATCTGTATTATCAACATGCGAAAAAGGCAAAGAGCTGTTAGAATCCTTACAGCAATACTTTGTCTTGCGAAGACAGCTCATGCCATTATACCTTCAACTGATGCCGCCTGTCTCCCTCTAGCAAGTGATGTACTATATTTCTATTCACTTGGGAGATGAGGGTGACAGTTATTACATTTTAAAAGACGATTTTGTGGTATGAGAAATTCCAATTTGAAAAAGTGACAATGCCAGTCGCAACAATTGGTTTTTAAATAAGGGCCAAAGGGCTTTGTTAGACAGTAGATCCTGTTCAGGGATATGGCTGCTAATATTTCATGTTTTTCTGAATATCAATAATTCCCATTAAAAGTTCAAAACTATCAATAAATTGACCAAAACTGTGCCAAAGATAGGTGAAATCTCTATTATTTCGATAACTTTATTGCTATCCAAAAACAAGCAATTAAAAAAAACAAATGTTAAAAAAAAACCCAATAGTGTGCTAACAGATAAAACAGCCCACTAATAACTTTTACTATTAAAATGAGTAAATCACAACTCCAATACATATCCTGCAGCGAGGAATACTCGCTCCAACAAAAAATTTACAACCAATTATTAATCCACCATATACTTTGAGTGTATAGTGTCTTTTGTACTTCTTTCATGAGCTTTTCTGCACATGATTTTTGCCTGAAGTGACACTCCCCTTGTCAATCTGGACAGAAAACCGATCCAAAAGCTTCAACAGAAAAGGAGTGTCCCATCTTCTCTAATTGAGGCCCTGCAGATTCAACCTATTTACCCACATACATATATGGAATCTGGCATAAGGTCTTTTTGGCACACGAGTTGTGAGGAAATAAAACTAAACCTTAAATCCCTATTCCTTTTTGTAAAACTTTTTTTCCTCAGGAATAATATCAAACCATTAAAAGAGTGTGAGAGAAAGTGACACTAAATATATCAATTTGCTGTATATAGCTAGAAATTCATTATTATGGTTATTATTATAAATGACAAGTGTCTTTACAGATATCCCTTAACAACACCCCTTTATCACTGGAATAGTTTAAGAAAGTACATTACTACTGTCTTCATACAATTTTTGTCAGGTTTAAATTCAACAAGATCAAAGTCTTTATTCCATAAAACATTATCTATTGTCACTTGTATGTGGATCATTACGCTCATGATACCAACTCTAACAAACAACATATGTCATTTGTCACTTATACTACAGACAGAAGTTTTACTTCATATCTCTTCATATCTCTTTGCTCTCTATCCATACTAATTTGCAGCCAACAGTCAAAGTAAAGTAAAGTAATTCCCATACCCACATTTAATAGTATAAATATTTTCTGTTTCTTTCAAACTTGTATTTGAACAGGTGAGTTACAATTGTAAGTTATTGATTTTACAAAACCATTTCGTTCAAAACTGTATTTTATTCTGGTTATTCTAGAAGTTTTATTTTCAAAATAACAATTCTGATCATCTTTTTCTTTCTTCTACTACAGAAAGAAAAAACAGAGCTTGGGTTTAATCATAATCATCATCATCAACAACCTCACACTCTTGTCTCTGGGTGAATCACTGCTTTTAGAAGCTTTGGTCCAGCACTTAAAAGAAAAAAAAAAAAAGCCATTAAGCAATAAATAAATAAATGAGTTTTTATTTATTTAGTTAGTTAGTTAAATTTCAGGCAGGCTATTTGTAAAGCTAAAAAATCTTGACATGAAAACATCTTCTTCATGCTTTGTATTTTCCACTTTTAAGTTAGCAATTAATTTGTAAATGTATTCTCTAAGTACTTAACGTAATAACATTTCCTATAGATGAACTCAGTTGTAACCTATTGCTGCTCACCAGCACTGAAAATGGGGACTTTTAATTAAATGAAAGGCGAGGATGTAACATTGCAATGGTAAGCCAGCCACAGCCTCCTCATTCAGAGCCTCGTTTGCTTTCAAACACTGCTAACTTTTCATGGAAGATATTGTCTCTGTTTATCATGTTACGACTGCTGGCTTCTATCCAGGAGTGTGATGCCAACGTACTGCCTTTGAAGTGTTAATTGGATGTGCTGGAAGCCATCTTTGGTTTTGGAATAAAAAAACAAACAAACAAAAAAAAATTTTTAAAGTCAGAGTATGTGTTTCTCTGTCTTCGATCAGATGCTATTAAAACTTAATGCTAAGTTTTCCCATAAAGTGCAACTCCTGTTCTCTGAAATCAGTATTTGTATAGCTATTTCATCCCCTTTGATCGTTTGCAGATGAACAACCGATAATAATCCCGATGCCACTGTGTTTTTCTCCTTCTGATGAAACGGCAAAATTAAGACGCTATGTTTCTGACACACTAAAGTGTATAACTGAAGCGCTTAAAGGAGGTTTTCGCTGAGGTACGAAGAAGCTGAGCATCTCTGTGAGTGCCTTTCCTATAATATAGCGTTGGTCAGTGTGTCTAAAGTCTCATCTGACTGCTCTAATTCAGGCTGACTTTTTCAATAACGCTCCTGAGTTAACTCAATCTAGCAACAGACAGCTCGATGAATTGCCCTGTCATTCACTGGGAGTTTTGCATTCAGTGTTAAACTTGCAATCTGCTCAGCTGTAACACAATTAAGCAGCATCAAATGAAAATCAGTGTTGTTCTGAGTACATTTGCAACGAAGACATAAGGAGGCCCAGTCGGTCTCCAAGTGCGGCAAGGGGATACAAGGAGACAGCAGGAGATTAAAAGAGAAAAGAAATGAGAAAAGAGTGTATGTCTTGCGTGTTTTTTTTGGTGGCTGCGAAGAGGAAAAGCGGACAGATGAGCAAAAGGTCTGTGTGGGAATGAGTACAGCATGCAAAAGCAACGAGTTGCACAGCATCCTACTCACCTAGAGTCACCTCTGTCTGCATAGGCATGGACAGTGCTGGATGCTTAACTTCGCAGCTGAACAGGGCATCATTATCTAACTGGGGGTTGAGGGTCCAAGTAAGTCGGGCCTGCACCACCACAGAGCCATCACTCTGGGGGATGTGAGTGTGGCTAAAGTAGTAGAGTGGGTCTGTGCTGTGCACCCAGCGGGGGAACTCCCGGCTCACTACTGTCTCTGGAATGACCTCTGTTGCAGGGCTGGGTTCGTAGGCCTGTTGTCCATGAGTGTGCACGCGTTGGGGGCTCTCTGTGTACAAGCGGGGCGATCGTCCTTCGGGATCCAAGAGGGAGAGGGACCGCTGTAACTTAGTGTCATCCAGGTCCCTGCTGATCAGTGGCCTGGCTCCTCTCACCCCTGCTGAGCTGCTCCCCTGGTCGTTGGCGGATGGTAGAGTGTAGGAGATCACCTCTATCAGCTCACCATCTCGCTTAAAGTACACCTTTAGGCAGAGAAGGGTTGAAAGAGGAAAAACAGATGAAGATGAGAGCAAAAAAGAATGAAAAAAATTGACATATTTAACTAGATACTTTATCTTTACCAGGAGGGAACACAACAATGCATGACTTCAATTTTGCCTTAATAGAATATGCGGTCATTAGGAGGCATCACAACAAGCTGCACGGTAAACACAATATTGACATATTAATTTCAACACTGATTCTTATTTTAGTTGTATTTTGGTGTCAACAGCTACTGAGAGCAATATCTGTCTTTTCACCTGCTTAATGGTGAATGGTTACAGCCTATTGCTTACGCTGTCTGTTGGCTGTTCCATGCTGGGACAGCAGCATACAGTGGGATTAATAGATCGGCAGAAAAGATTAAGAAGAAAGAGCCCACACAGTAAATTTAGTTTTGCCACAGAGCCATTACACTCAGTATAGAACGTGAAAATATTCTCTGTGTTTTATCATCATAACAGCACCACCCACATTCTTATTTCTTTTCTTTTTTAATTGTTGAACATATAGATTAATGCAGTTTTAAGACATTTGAGAATCATCTCATTTCCTATGTCATTCTGCAGTAGCTAGTGCTGTAGTCAGGGATTTCCCTAAATATTGCAAGTGTTTCCTTAGCATTTCATGCATCACATAACTTCTCTAGCTGCCTTATGTCTCAATAGAGAATTCATACTTCCATTTCTGCACATAACCTCCAGATATTAGCACTGAAACAAGGTTGTGTAGTTACTGCCTGTGGTGTTTTTTTGTGCTGTTAATGAACAGAAATTTTAATCCACAGCTGTTTGGGGAACCTTTGGTCATTTGAATTTAGTTTTTTCAAACTATTATTTGTAGTTCTACACTTCATTGCTTAGTAAGTACGTTTTCTGTGCAGAGGCGGTATATGTTGTCTTTTTGGGCTAATTTACCATATTATATTTGCAATAGGGAACTTTACATTACACGACTCTTCCAGCGGAAGAACAATTTACATTTAAAGTGACAGAACAGCACTGGATGTTTTCCATCCCCAACATGTTAACATCCTGGATAGGTCAGTTCTAAATTACCAGTATATTCCAATGTGAAACAGACACAGAAACTACCACAAATGTAATTATCATACTTCTTGAAGTTTGCTTTAATGGGTTAATAATATGTAATTTAAAAAAAAAACAGTTTTGCATGTTATTACCAGAGATCGGACCAAGTCATTGTTTTGCAAATCTCAAATAAGTCTCAAGTATTTATCCTCAAGTCACCAGTCAAGTCTCAAATAATGTCAGGCAAGTCAGAGTCGAGTCTCAAGTCACTGGTGTAAAAGTCCAAGTAAAGTCACAAGTCTGGAACTTTGAATTTCAAGTCCTTTCAAGTATTAAAATAAAAACAAAACAAAAAAAAAAAGAAATCTCAACACATGACGAAACAAGTGAACTTAGAAAATATACACATTTTTTTTGTTTGAATTTTTAAAATCTGGTTAATTTGATTGGCTGTGCTACAGCTCACGCACACATACATACGAAGTGTGGTTTAAATGAATGAATGAATTGAATTAATGGCGCACACTTTCTATATAATATGCGTGTTAAATTTTAGATTTGGGGTGAAGTATCAAATATTTTCAAGTAAACTGGTTCAAGTCCAATTCAAGTCCCAAGTCACTGGTGTAAAAGTCCAAGTCAAGTCACAAGTCTGAGCACATTTTTTCAAGTCCAAGTCATGTGACTCGAGTCCACACCTCTGGTTATTACCACACATTATTGAGTAGTTGGATTTTGTCTTATAGGCATATGTTATTACCGCCAGTTTCTGACCTGTTATTATCTGGCTAAATAAACTCTCATGTAATATTACTCAGCACCACTGTTGATACAAGATAACTACTTGGATATTACTTTGGTAATTAAACGATAATTTGCTACTTCCATCTTATTACCTTCTTGTTTCCTTTCTAATATGACATTATTATCAAACTGTAACAGAAAGTGTTTCCTAACACTATAGTTTTTTTGTACAAAAGCAAAGCATTTTTAAATTTGATATTGAAATAGCTACACTTAGACACAAACAAATAGATTTTCCTTTAAACAGACAGACCCCCCTGACTCACATTCACTGTTACATCAATGTTAATTTTAAAATATGATTGACTAGGCTGCCTCTGTGGGCTCTGCTGCTACTGGACACACAATGTCATTACGAGTTGTGTTGTGCTGCAGGGAATTTTTGCTGTATTTATAGCTGACTCATAAAACCTGCTAAAGCACAGCAGATGTTGCTCAAAAAAGCAATAATAATGTTAAGAAAAAAAACATTCTTTAACCACTCCTTTACCTAATCAACCTGATGCTCTCTCCTATTCACCTTGAATTAGTCAATGGCCCCATCTACCTGCACAACACCTACAGTACAGAGATAAGACAAATCCCCCCCCCCAAAGTTTGCTTACTTTGTGACGTTGTAGTGATTGACACTTTTTCCTCCACCAAATTTTTCTACCAGTCTACCTCATGTAATAGCTTAAAATTCAATAGCACAATGGGAAGTGAAAACATCAACCTTATCCACAATGACCCTATTGCATCTGCTGCTAATTCCTACAGCTACTCAACAACTTACGTAGAGAAGAAGCTTTTGTCAATGTGTACTGCAGCACCTCATTAATTATCACAGCAGGTGGAGAGAGAGCAGTGCGGATTAGAAAGATCTATGCACCTGTTCTCAAGCTTTTGTTGGACAAAATGGTGTGGGTACACAATAACACCTGTGTTGGCTATAGATTGGTATAATAGGGAATTCATTCAGTAAGCCTAGATAACTGATTTGTTTCCGTAAACATTAACAGACAAGTTCATTTATAGGCATAAAAGAAATATTGATTAAATGTCTGAATGACTTAACAGGGTGCGCTGAGCCCTGTGTTACGTCAGCTCTCAACACGTTGGAAATCATACATTATTGAGGTGTTACTTCCAGCAAAATAGCAAGCATCAATTTGCTGATTCATAATAATCTCGCTGTGACTAAAGATTTTTTTTTTTTTTCACCTGTCTGGTTTAGTTAAAACAAAAGGAATAAATGGATGTTTCATCAAAGACACGAATAAAATGAATGACACAAATGTAGCTGCAGGGAGATACTAAAGTTCTATTTCTGTTTCATTTTTCTGCAGTTCTGCTGCTTTCCTCTCCCATTAATAGCAGATCACATGTACAGTGGAACATGGATATCGAAATACGTTAGACAGCGCTATAAATAGACATATTCGAGACTTTGTAGAGGAGTTGAGTGACACAAGTCTTTTTTAGATTATTTGTTATGCCGTCTAAATGATTACAGACTAGTCATATTTATTGTGGCAATATTTTTTCAGTGTTCCAGTATTACCATCATCAATTTTGAGACATTTTCCACTTGATGCTACTTCTGCATTACTTGCGCCTGATTTACTGAGACATACTTTGTGGATATTAAATGCAAATTAGTAGAATGCGTAAGCTTTAATAACATTCTGTCATGTACCAATATATGGGAGACGTTTTACTACATTATTGAATACTTAGAGCTCAAAATGCTAACTTGTAAGATATCATATGCTGAACAAATTGTATTTAGGATTAAAATAATCTCTAAGAGTGGAATAAAGTTTTCCAAATGCCAATATTTGGCATCTTGTAAATTGTTCTCTGAAATCAATTTCATGGCATTTCTGAATGAACTGAATGCAAGGAGAAACAAACATATGACACGGTTACTTGCATGATTTGTGCTGCAACAAAATAAGCTAACAGGACCCCGTGTCCTTGTAAATATTAATTAGAACTGATCAATTCATTCTAAAATCTATGCACAATTAAGGAGACATCTGCCGTCTCTGCTGTCTTGGTCTGTTTTTCTTTAAGCTACCTACTAATTTGCTAAGAATCCCATTTCCCACATTTCCTTGTTTGACAGGCAGAGATAATGGAAAGCACATCACTTCTTTCATTCTGTACAAATGAGAGAGCAAACACTGATTAATTTTCTACATGTGATTGTAAAGCAGCCAAAATAACACTGAGGATGTCTCTCATTGTGATGCATGCCTCCAAAAGATGATAGCGCGTCACCAAGTGACATGGGCACTTTTGTCGGATAGGACTTTAGAAGAATCACCTTTTTAGACGTTATGCGTTCTGATGAATGCACTTATTTTTAGCATTCAAATATATATATATATTGTTGGGCAGTAGACTATCACACAACAGGCAATTTCTTGTCTTTTATGATGGGTTGACCTCCAAACATATTGTTGTGGGAAAAGATGAAAAGCAGATCAAGTAGTATCATATAGGAGATTAGGTGCATTATACAGTGTGTAGTCATGACAGTGGCTTTTACCATACATTTTGCTGCCCTAGGACCTGGACTGGAATGTTCACTCTCATGTAAAAGAGGATTTTTGAGTGCTTTTGGCATTGCGGCTCTATTATTCTCTTACAGTGCTATTGCACGGAATAAAGTGATTATCAATCATGGCTCTGTTATAAATCCCAAAATATTTCATAGTTCAATATGTGCAAACAATGAAACCAGACACAAACCACTTACTTCATTCTAAAATGAATTAACGCAGAAAAAAAGAGATATGCAATTCTAAGCCCATATACAATGCCAAGACAGTAATGAGTGGCATAAGAAGGGTTTTGCATTCCCTTGTGAATAGACTATGATGAGAGCACCTGCACTCTGTTCCCTGCCAAAATGCCCCCACCTCACCAACATCATGAATTCAAAACCTTTTCAAAAATGTAACAATAATGCATTGGTCCATATACACCTTCATGTTGCTGCAATTAATCATGGCGGTGTCAAAAGGACAAGGCAGTAATTTTCATAGTGACAGAATGATTCAACGGGAGAGCAGAAGCAAGAGAAACAGGGAGAGAAAGAGCACAGAGGCAACGAGAGAGATCCTGGCCATGGCTTAATCAGCTTTCCTTCTTATTAACTGTCATTATCTTTCTTCTTTTCAATCAGTGCTTGCTTGTGCTCTGAGGATGTTCTAATAGTGGCACTGGGAAGCTATTATTGATATGTCACCAGCTTGCTTCAGTGCTTCAGATGCAGACAGATCTTGAAACATAATGGGTGACACTTTTAACTCATGCAGTCCATTATATTCAGCCCTCTCAAAGCTGCAGAGGGGAATTTGGTGTGTTGGGTGTCTCCAAAAAGTGGTGAGAAGAAACAGGTTTTTAAAAAGGATGAACTTTCAGACACTGGAGATACTTAAAGGAGTAAAATAGATGCAATATATGAAACTATGGTGGACATTGTTTATAATTGTAAAGTACAGAAAATGCACTAAACATAGTAGCACACTTGCCCTACCATTGCTAATAAGTCTGATGGAATAATATATATTCTAATACAGCCATGCAAGTAAACAGCTATTATGAAAATGTACATTATGCCACCTAAACACTTAAAGTAGCACAGTCTACTTTATACAGAAAAGAAAAAAAAAGTTTAACACTACTGGTTGACCACATTTGCATATGTTTCAGTTCTAATTTGACAATTAAAGAACCAATAAAAGGGAACATAGTCAGCCAGATGAAGGAACAGTAGGAGCCTTATGAAACTGCCTAGTACAACAAGACTTGCAACAGTATATTGGATGAAGTTCAGCACTTTCAAATTTCTATGTTAAGCCAGAATCATGTATCAGACATTATGCTGGATGCTGAAAGGATGTAAAAGGATGTTGCATAGCAACAGGGACTTTTTCTTTTCATTAAGAGAGCCAAACAATTTATCAAAGCAAATACAAAGCCATGCCTGTTTAGGACAAAAGACAGTTTGTATTGAATGGTCTATAAAAGCTCATGAGGTTCTTCTACACAGTGATAAGAAGTCCACGCTGAGCTGACATATGGTGCTTGTACCTGTGGCTGGTGCTGAACAGTGGAAAGCATAATTATATGTGTGCATACTCTGTATTTTAGAGTAAAACAGAGATAATGTAATCAATTGGGATTCAAAGAATACTGAACAGAAATATATCAGAGAAACTTATAAAATCAAGGAAGGAGGTTATCCTGCCACCGAGAGAGCTAATCATCTGCTTTATAAAGGCCCAACCAGGAAACACGTAAGCCAATCATGTTCGTTCACTGCGAGCACACAGTTGAGGTTTTCAGCTGCTTTTATCTTTTGTTATAGTAGAGCCCGTTCTCACTCCTGAGGTGTAACATACCGACGTTTTGTTACGTCCCGAGGCGTTCCTGAGGAACGCGAAAGGTGACCTTACGCGTTGTTATGGTACGTGCTGGGTTATTGATGAAATCCAATCTAATGACGGTCCCGCAGTAATAGACGTTCCAGCCATGTATTCCAGCCCTAAACCTAACCATAACCTTATTCCTAAACTTAACCAGCAGTTTAATGACGTAAAATTTATTGAAGTCTACTGCAGCTGCTCTGCAGCATAATTAGCAGCTATCATTTTTGCTACCATTTTATCTCCACTCTGATATAGTAACTCTAAGTATTGCTTAGCCATAAGATGAACTGTATGTGCTTATTGGCAGCATAAGTTTGATGCCTGAGAACATAAAAATTGGAGTGAATTCACATTAAGATAACTTAATCATCAAAATATGTATAAAAATACATTTATGATTACAATGTATAAAAAAATAATGTGACAACGTGAAAGGCTTTTTCGCTCATACTGACGTACTTACAGAGAATCCTAACTTATATTTGCAGTTCTGCTCAGCTTTATGAAGCTTCATAATAGGTTGCATATCATTGTTTTAGTTCCCTGACCCTCCACTTCAGTGCTGTGGTTTACTCACAGCAGTTTCATTGTGTTGGCCTCGGCTGCAAAAGGAAGATGTTTCTTAGGTCTAAAAACTCCCTGCACATTCATTGTGTATGAACGGAACATCAGTGGAACATTTAGCTCCAAAACGCAAATAAGCTAATGTAGCTTATTAATAAAAAGAACAACAGCTGTTAAAATTTGGTATTTTTAGCATCTCTGCATTTTCAGTGTTCACCAAGAATATTATGTTAACTCAGTTTTGACAAAGACTGGGTTGAAGATTTGTAGCCTGAAAAGCCAGTCAATAAAAAAAATTGTTTTATTTCAAATACATGTAAATATATCTCATTCAGCCCATTCTCTAAGACTAAATTACTAATAACATTTTTTTTTCCTTCAAAGACTAAGTGGAAAATATTGTTACAGACCAACATACTTTAGAGTACAAAATGCCGATGAATGATCATATTTACTAGCTGTTACTAATTGCTGGCTTAATCAATTCGGTTGGTTTCTTTGTAAGTTGTGAGTCCCTATTGAGACCGGGCTTTCTATGATATGACATTGAAAATAGAGCTGACAACAGCTCATTTTGCAACAAGCCCCAGGCAGTAGCACCGACAAAGACTAAATGAGTTTCATCAAAAAGCAAATGGAGCTGTTTGAAGTTGCAGCCACATAACTGGGCCAAAGCAGGAACACTCAAGCAAATACTTACAAACCTAATAATGAGGTTTTATTATGCTGCATGACCGTAGACAATAGCATAAATAGAACAAATGGACACTGTTTAAATGTCATATTTCTCCTTATGTGTATGCAAGATATGATGTAAATAATTTCCCCTGGGGATCAATAAAGTATTTTGATTGATTGATTGATTGATTGATTAAAAACAATGCCACAACAAAATGCTATTTCTCTATGGTACATTTCCTTTTTAAAACCTTTCATCTACCAGCTACAAGTGTAGTTTTATTTCAAAACAAGTACTTCTTTCTATGACAAGATTTTTCATGTCATTTGGTACATTTTAAGTGTCCAATATTAAAACAGTACACGACAGAATTAAACATGTGCTACAGCCTTAGGTATCAAAGGACTTTGAAGAAACAAAAAACACTTCTTCTGAAATGATGAAACCTATTTCCATTTAGTTTACAAATTATAATCTTTTTTGGTTTTTACCCATTAAAAGTGCCACAGTTAGGATTTCAAAGGGCTTCGTGAGACTGGAGTGTTAAAGTCTATTCTTGAAATCTGTCAGAGAAGGTTGGCAAGGTTTTTGGTTTATTATAACAGTACACAGCAACTTTGACAGGTCATGATCAGTTCTCCACTGAGGAAATGTTTCTGTCCAAATTGAAAGTGTTTTCTTTCTCATGTTCCTTGAATCAGCAGACATGGCCTTATATCTCGCATTATTTCAGTCCAAACACAATATCTGCGTATATGGTGCAGAGCTAATACGCAATACTGAAACCACTTTCTGTACAAGCTGAGAATATATTTGGTATAGCTTTTCCTATACTTTTCTATTCGGAGAAAACAAATCTCATTTTAAATGAATTACCTTGTTTAGATAGTTTGACATTTTGAGTATGGAAGCTTTTGGACTCTGTCTGCTGTGCTGTTAAGATTAAATTTAAAGACTTGCTATTGAGCTTACTGCTAATAAATATTTAATACTTTTTGTAACTTAGCCAAGTCACTTATTGAAACTTCTTTTATGAATAAAAAAACATTTACATTCTTTCCTCATTTATGATCATATCAACAACTCTGCAACCTGCTAGCTACAGGTTACACAGCCTTTCCAAGTTTATATTCAAACCTGAGAGGGCATTCGCAAGACTTCTAGTGGAAATGCATTTTTCTGATTATTCTGGCATCTCATGAATGCCTTGTATTCCAAACCATGAGAGAGCTAGGAACATTAAAGGACATCACTCCCATAGTACTCACATCCAGGTGTTTTCACTTAGATTGGCTAATTAAACCACCTTTCAAGACTGTGGGTTTGTACAAACTGTGCCGGACTAAAATAAAATCCCCTGTTTCACGCATTTGTGGAACAAGTTTATCTTTGTGTTTTTAAGTAAAAAAAAAAACCCAAAACAACCTATATGATGTTTGGTGACTTTAACAAACTGCCAGCAAACTGTAGCTCTAGTCAGCTTCAAACAGAATGACTAAGAACACCTGTGTGGGTGTGCAGGACTGATAAAATCTAATACAATTTTTTTTTCAGGTTTGTCGTGGCAAAGGTCCCCAGTGGTAAAATAGAAATGCTTATAAAGGCACATTAAAAACAAAATAAGCTAATGCAAGCTATTAAAAAAGATTATGTTATCTTTTGGCCGCTATTAGATTCAGGTTTCCCCATATGAGTAAACTTCACTAAAGGTATTAAAACTTTATGATACGTTTGTGTGGAAGGTATAGTGTTCATCAATAGTCAGCTGGAAAGGTGTCTGTGTTTACAGTTACACAACATGACATCTTTCATGTCTAAATCATTTTCAACCAAATAGCTTGTTACTCCTTATGTAAACCTATGATTTAGCTGATTAATGCTATTTTTTATAGAAATGTTAACAATCCTTCTTTCTCAACCTTTAAAATACTAATTAGGAACAAAGCTGCTTGCTTTTTCCTCACTGATCCCCAATTTTTTGGCCTATCACTAAATCTTCTTTTATCTACTATGATTTTGTTTCTTTTTTTTTAATGAAATCGTAGAAATGTGAACAGGAAAACAGGAGTCATTCATAATCGGATTATCTAATTGGAATCAATGCCTTACAGCAAAAACTTCTGTGCATCTCAAGGCATGTTAAAACATCAGGATGCTCCAATACTTTGGATCGACGATTGTAATATAAATGAGGGAACTTGACTATTGTAACGTTGTGAAGTTTTTGGCTGGGCCTTGTGCACCTGGAGTTGATTGTTTTGGTCGACGCACAAAACCTTGTGTTTATAGATATAAGTTGTAATGGCTGCTATTACCTTCATGAGTCTTTATTATATACTTTTTTGTTGGTTTAAAGTCAATTCAGTGACTTAATTATTCAATTGAACCATCACTGACAAAGCTAATTAAAAGCAATGTGACTTATCCTTTTTTTTTCCGGCAGTATGCTTCAGCAAAAAAGGATCCAGCAGTGCTTAGCTTAAATGGCTTTAGGCTCTCTGTGAAATCACAACAGGCAAGAACTACAGCAGACATCACACTATCAACCAGGAAGTACCTGAGAGACGGAAATCATGTTCACCTTGTCTTCACCTCTCACTGAGCTCATAATTGCTGGAGAAAGGTGCACTGAGGGTCTGGAGTCCATTACCATATACCCATGGACAATGATTAATGACCCAGTGGGAACTAACAGCAAGTGACTGCTCTCAAACAGCGTCTGTAAGCTCATATGCCACCAAACATTCGGGTATATACTTCACATATTGTAAGACCTTGTTTTGCACTTCAAAACATTGAGAAAAATGTGACTATGACTAACACAGATGCAGATGTTTCTAAATGTGTGTGAATAAGGGTGCATTGTTGTGGTCGCCTGGTCGCAGAACCGGGGTTTTGAGTGTTTGGGTTAAGGATTCTTTCTAGTTTTGTATATTGTATATAAAGAACGTCTTTGGATGTGGGTTCTATTGATGGAATTAAGCTCTCTTTTCACACTGTTATTCCTTTGTGTTTACGTGTCTTCTTTATTTCCTGATTCTTTTCATAAGTCCTTTATGGATTTGTTATTCGTGCCTTTAGGTCTTAGCCTCAGTTCCTGATACACTTACGTTAATGTGGCTGTTTTGTGTTCCCATTCTTTTCCTTTAGTCTTGTCTTTGTATTTGTGTTTTTAACTTTCTCATTTGCCTGCTCGTCATCTGTGTCAATATAATCTTGTCTCCCGTGTCTGTTGTGTCTCTGTTTCTATTTTATTTTGGTGACGGCTGTTCTGTGTGTTTTGTGTGGAGTTTTTCCTCCTGTCTTATTATGTTGTCTGTGTTCCCACCTGTTATATCTCCCCTCGTTATCTTGTGTGTGTATATAGTGTCTCCTCTTGTCCTTGTTGCTGCGTGTCACCTTGCCCCATGTTTCCTGAGATTTCTGTTATCCGGGTTGCCTGTTTCTGTTCTTTAAATGCTTTTGGTCTGTCTGTATTCCATTCAGCTTATGGGATTAAAGTTGATTTTTTAGTTCAATTCCTGCTTCTCAAGTCCTGTATTTGGGTCCACAATCCACTAGTTAAAGTCTTGACACTAATTGTTATAATTCTGTGCGATTGAAATAATTATGCAGCCATTAAAATTATTTAATGGCTGCATTACACAACGAACATATTTATGATACTCAGTCACAGGTCAGTTTGTCTTTTGTGGATCTAGAATGCACATGGTAGGGTGCCAGGAGAGGAATGGTGAAAGTGTATGAGGAAGTCAGGGACGGCAGAGAAGTTTATGAGGGTGGTAAAGGACGAGTGTGAGGACAGCGAGACAGCGTGGGGTTGGACTGACAGATGGGCTTAAGTTGGGGGTGGAATTACATCAGGAGTGAGCTCCAAGCCCCTTCTTTACAGTGGGGATGGACAGGCTGACAGATGACGTCTCCATGAACTATAATATTCAGAGGAAACATTGCAAGCTTTATTTAGAGTAGTGAAAAGCTGAACGAGAGTCTGGAGATGTTGCGGTATGAGGTTTTTAAATATCTAGGGTTACCAAGCAATGGTTAGCGTACAAAAGATGTGAAGAAGAGAGAGAGAAAGGCGGAATTGGTGGAGACGAGTGTCAGGGGTGATTTGTTACCGAACGTCAGCAGCAAGAGTTTCACAAGACATTAGTGAGACCTGCTATGATGTATGGTTTGGAGACGTGGCACTAGCAAAAAGACGGGAGGCTACAGGCGGCAGAGCTGAAGATTTTCAGTGGGAGTGACCAGGAGGGACAAGATTAGAAATGAGTACATCAGAAGAACGGCTCAGGTTGAGCAGTTTAGAGACAGTGTAAGATAGGCAATGTTGAGATGATTTAAACAGAGGGAGCGATATAGAGTGGATATACTGGACAAAGGAAGTTAAAGAATGGAGCTGCCAGGAGGAAGAAAAAGTGGAAGACCACAAAGGAGGTTTATGAGAGAGGATCTGCACAGTGCTTGTGTGACAAAGGAGGGTGCAAGGAAGACATGGAGGAAGATGATTCACGGTGGCTTGAAGAAGAAGACGATCTAACAGATCAGGCTGAAATGAAAGTACCAGTAGCAGATATTTTAAATCACTGCGGGGATATGCCTTTGAAACTCTAATATTATTATTTAGCAAATAACAGAAAATTTCAGTGGGACACACATATAAATAGTACTGGTCTGTGAGCCGATAAACAAAAAAACATGGAACAGAGTTTCTGTTTGTGTGTAAACAACAGGGATCTGCGTGCTGTAAAGGCAGGTCCCAAGCGAGCATGCAGCATGGTACGTCTTCAGCAGCAACTCACCGACGGGGCGGGTTTCCCTCCCTTTGCAGTGCAGACAAGAGTCAAATTCTGGGCTTGGTATCGACTAAAAGGGGCTGGAGTGTTTTCTGCCACCACTGATATGTTGTTTGGAGGTGCTGTGAAGGACAAGGGAAAAGATGTGTGAAACAGCATCCTAACACACTGGATGGACACAAAGTGAAACCTCAGAAATTCATAAACACTTACAAAACATCAGTTTCACTTTCTCTGTGCAGTTATTTCGTGATGAAATGTCATCGTAGGGTTATACATGTAGGTGGAAACTCTACTGGCAAAACTGACACCAAAATAAGAGCAAGAAAGGGAAAGCAGATAAAGAGAATTGCAATTCTGTCCAGATGCTTAAAACTGACTAAAACAAATGTAGAGACCTGCTTTATTTGGCTACTATATCTATTTTCAAAAGAAAGCAAAAACCTGCTGTGAGAATCTCAGCTTTAAATGGAAACTGAATGGCGGGGACAATATGTTCAAAACTCCCCAGGGCTCATGCGAGTCGGATAAGGCAGATAAGGTAGAAAATCTCATACATATCATATCACTAACCCTCCATCGGAATCTCTCTAGGGATTCCAGCAAGTATGTCATGGTAGTGTAAAGGGAAAACATGTGAGCAAGACTTCACAGCACTTTAGAGGAGCACAGGGAGGGGAAAGGGGTAATGAATGGAAATCTCACACATTCCCCAGAAAATGAGCTGTTCAACATGCAGTGCTCTGGTGCTTTTTACGGCGGCTTAAATGGGAACGTTCGTACTCCACAGACCACTGTGTGATGGTTTAAATGAAACATTAACAGACACCTGGTGACACTCATGGCTACCTACACAAGAATGCGGAGCATCAAAGATGCTTTTCACAACATTTCCTTTTATTCCTTTCATTTAATTTGTGTAACTTCGGTTTTTATCTCCATGAGGCATTTCATGAAACAAGTAAGCTTTACAAGTCAGCTGCCCAACAAAATTTGGCAGCAGGATGCTTTACTAATACATCGACAGGCCTGAGCACTTATCAGAATGAGAAACATTTTTGTAAAGCCTCAAAAACTCTGTGAATGGAGAGAAGAATCTTTTTGAGACAGATAAGGCAAAAAGAAAGGTCACGCAGAGATCAGTGGCTTTTTCATGTGCCAGTTTTATGTGTAAATCTATCAAGCAGTTTTAAACAGACATGCCACAGCAATTAATTGATTAAAAGCAGGTGGGAGTTGGTGGGGGATTTAGCTGCTGGCTCGGGTGCCTCTGTGTTTCCACACCTCTTAATTGCTTATTGATGGAATTCATATGGTTGTAAATTAACCTTAGAACACTCCATTAGCTTACTGACAAGCCTGTCTCAACCTGGCATATGATAAGCTGTCAGAGGTGTCTGCTTCTGACCAGTCAAGCTCAAGCACTTGACACAGAAGCGGTGTATGTGAATGGCATCTAGTACAGTGAAGCTGCACTAATATGCACACCATATAATAAGATGATAATAAAAAAAAGCAATTCAACTTTACAGGGCTACAATATTGATTGCTGTATTCTATAAAACAAAATGATATCCTATTTTGTAGAGTCCAGTAAATGTATTCTTGACACTGCTGGTACTTTTTACCTAAGCTGTGCAGTTAAAATATGAATTAGTTTTGCAATATGAACATCTATGAACACAAAGAGATCACAAGAGTTTTTTCCAGCAATCTGTAGAGAGCTTTAAGACAAACACACGTGTAATTTCAGCACAGTTAATCTCACAAAAACCAATCTAATTACAATAAAAATAAGTACTGTTAAATTGGATGTTTCCATTTGTCTAATAAACATGGATAATCCCCTGAAAGTTATCTAAAGAAAAAATGCTTTCTTTAGTTACAAACACATTTCTAGTACAACCTTAAAAATGCAGAAATAAAATGATTCCTCACTCTGATCATGAGACTATTATTTTCTGCCCTGTAGGTGTGAGGGCATCTAATAGAAGTCAAAGTCTAAGACGAGCCTTAAGCCTTGTTGAAATATTTGATATGATTAATACCAAGACGTACTGTGCACAGCACAGTATTTTCAAACACAACAACCCTAAACAGGATTAAGATGGCTGAATGTAATGATTGCATCTAAGCCTTTCATACCTCATTTAATTGAAGTTGTCTCTTTGCTCACTTGTTAAAGGTTGAGCGGATTTTTCATTTCTGTTTTTCCTTGTGTTGGAGTTCTTTGTCTTACAGAAATCTGCATATCCTCCTGAGAACCAGCCTATTTACTTGTGTCCTCTGTAATGGACATTTGTTTTGACTTATTTGAGCTACCTTAATAAGTCCTGATGTACTAAATAGAGGACATCCTGGGCTTTCCATTGACATCTGATGTGTTTGGGTGGCCTCTTTTAGCTCCAAAGGGAAGGAAATAACAAAAAAATTCAATAGAAGATTTATTTTTCCTCAGTTCTCAGGAGGATGGCGCTTATTTGAAAAGAATATATATACATTTTTTTAACATAATTTTACATTTTTAATATAAATAATTTAAAATGTCTCTTTTGACAAGGTTACCGCCAAACACAACATTTGACACTGATATCTCGCTCATAGAAAACATGGAGAGAAAAATATTTGCACTGAAACTCATAAAAAATGTCACAGTCAAGTGTGCTAAACAATACGTCCTCCTGGGAAAAATGTCAAAAGAGGAAAAACTTGTAGAAAAAATAAGAAATATCAATATGAAAATGTGACATTCTTCCAGAGTTTTCTTTAAAGAGTCAAACAATTCAAGTAGATATATAACAATTTCAAAAACAAAAAAAAAACCCCTCTTTATGAAATCTACACACATTGCATGGGTATAAAATATTTCTCCTCTATTTACCTGTCAGTGCTTTAACATACTGGCTGTGGCAACAGCTGAATGCCAAGATATGCCCGTTTCTCCCAACCTTTAAGAAAAGCAACATGTTGGAGGATGGGGTGGTGGTATTAGGGAAAGTCAAAACTTTGACAGGTAGGAGGTCAGGAGGTGTCCTGATTAGGAGACTTGAACTTTTCACTCTTCCCAGGTTAATAGATTTAGACAACAAAAACTACTTTCTACTACCACAACACGAAAATAATGCTTACCCAATGTGTTTAAATGTGACGCCAGGGGGCCCTTTACGAGCGTCCATATGAGATGAGTAAGGGCCCTTTGCACCTAATGCGGCCTGGTGTGTCATGACACTGACATTTTATGTGGAATGCTAGCAGCTTTGACTAAACAGAAGTATATGATACCCTGGGAATAAAAATGGTTTTCATGGTCTTTTCAGTGCATTTTCTCCACTCTCATGGCCTCATTTCTTTTTCTTCAATCGTTACTTAAAATTAAAACTTTTAGAAAACTTGCAATTACTGTTTTAGTATGACAAAACCACGAGAGGCGAGACACCTTTGCCTAGTCGGCAAAATATATACTGCATTAAATGCTGGGTGTGATTCATTGCATCATAAAATATAGATCCCAAAGCCTATGAAATGTGAAGTCTGCAGTCCCACGGCCTGTCGTCTTTGTTTCACAAACCGCACTTGCAAAATCCTGCATTAAAAGCAACATTTAATTCTTTTTGTCCCTAATAGTACCACTGCTAGTCACATCAATAACAATCTCTCCTGCTATTTACCACCGCCTTTTTCATTCTATATCCTCAAGCACCATTACTCTGCTATCTTTACTAACAAATAAGAAAAACAGAAAGGGGGGGAAAAACTGCAAAAGGGGACTGGTGAATCTGCAAAGCAGAAGAACATTTAATGCCCCATAGAGACGGCCTTCCCTGCTTCATAATTAGGGGATTTAGAGCTCTGGAGACAGCTGGACTCACAAGACATACTCCCAACATCCCCCTGTACTAAGCACCCTGACCTCGAGTCCACATCTCTGGGGGTTTATTTATTGTGTGGTGTGTGTGTATGTTGTCTGTGGTGGTTGTGGTCGTAAGATGAGTGTTGCAAGAAATGCAAAAGCCAGTGCAACCCACGGCTTTTACTTCTGCTCTTACTGATATTGATACATTAACTGAAGCTGTACTTGTTCATATGTTTCAAAGTAATCAAAGTGGGACTTCCAAATGAGTTCACCAAACTAAATGAATGCAATTTCACTTGAAGGCATTTCACCTCTCAGCATTAAAACTAAGATGATTTACTTCATTCCGAATTCCTGTATGGCTTTTGTGTTAGCCCTTTTATAGAATAACGATCAATAAGGTGCACTCCTGCCTAGCAGACCACATGCTGCAAGAGCCCCCCAACATCTGTACCTGCAGTTATTGGTACACAGAGTGATGTGTACTGGAATTAAATATGCAAGCAGAAAGAAAAAAAACATCTACATGTACTTTAGCGATGTAATACTTTTTAATAAGACTTTTTCTACTGCTTTGCATCAAAATATTTCTGCTATTTCCATTTTAGTGAGATTTTTCTTTTCAAAGAGGTCAGGTACAGCCTATAAAACCTGGGGAGATATTTGACATATTTGGACATTCAAACACACAACTCTTTTTAAAACACTACAAGTAAAACATGAAGTCATTATTTCTCAACAACACTACGAAAGAATTTTTGGATTTTCATTAACTGAACAAAAATGTATATCATCATCTTCTGTTGAAAAGGTATGTGTGTGCCTGATCTCAGAAGCTAACTTTGACTCTTTAAGCAGCAAAAAACAAACCCACAGCAAAATAAAATTGTTTTAGTTGTATGGTATCTGGGGGTTTTCTCAGCTATAGCGGTGCTTCAGATCCTTCTACATAAGTTTAAAGGGATTCAAATCCAGACTTAAGCAATTCCATAGACATCGTGTTTTCTTCTTTTTGAGTAATTTCTTGGAGGAATTGCTGGTATGTTTGGAAGATCCACGTCAAGCTTCAGCTTTCAGAGAGAATAATGACATTATCTTCAAGCACTCTGATACAATATAGAGGTCTCCAGTCTGTCACAGGGCGAACAAAGAGAGACTGACAAGCACTCACACTCACATTCACACCAGTTAACCAGTTAGCCTAACCCCATTAATAAATGTGGGGACTTTGGACTGTGGTCAGAGTACCCGTAGAGAGAAGATTGGCCACCCAGCTTCTTCACTTTCTGTCCCCTTACCGTATGTTCCTGGCACTAATATTTTTTTTCCTCGTCGTCTTATACAACTCATTCTGTTACCAGCATTTGTTTCCATGTCACCCATGACAAAGCTATGCACATTTAGTATGATTTTATTAACTATGAAAACATCATTCTTCAGAGTAAGCCTGTGTAGTCCTTACCTCCTCCTAAATCTAGCTTATAATTGGCCCCAAACACAAAAGCATAAGTGAGAGTTTAACTGGGAAAAGTGGAAACAGAATTGCCCGTGCCAGATTACTGCTAATTAAGCGACTGGAAACTCAGAATGTCAATTTAATTGACTCTTTCACCTAATATCCATCCCAGAGGAATCTGAAATGGTAGTTAATTGCTTCATCCCTGAGCATCTTCTATGATCTAAATTTCACTTTTTGGCTTGAGGATATGATTTTGGTATCCATAAAATCAAAACAAATTTTACACTGCCAGCTCCTGGCATTGCACGAAACATACAGTATTCCCCTCTGGTGCCTTACTTTCACTCTGAGGGTAAGATTGTTCCTAACACAGATGTTTGTGGGAAAATATGCATGTGCAAAGACACAAACTTACACACACGTGTAAGTGAAACAGTGATTTTTATAAGCTTGTGGGTTTAGTTGTGACCTCCTGTAAGTCAAATTGTTATATTTTCATTATTTAACAGACACACCTTGCACTTGCCAGACGGAGTTACGCTGAATAAAACATAAAACTCTCTTAAAAGTGTTTCCATGCTTTATTTTGAACAGTTGGATAAACCATTAATGTGGCAGTGGGGAAATAAAAAGTGATTTCAGTGGCAGACTGAAATAAAAGTTCAATCTTTTTGAGAGAGAGAAAAAAGATATCTTGAAATGTTTGCTGGCATGGGTTCCCAGTACCCAGTGTTTCGTTCTTTCTTTTCTTTCTTTTTTTTTTTTTAACCAAAAAGACACTGAGTTTTTTTTTAAATCACTTTTTCTATTCTCCTTTTTGTATTTGCATATACACTCCACCCTGTTAATTTGCATGGGTTATTATTGTGCTGTCAGTGCGTATCGGATCCTCCTGCCCCAGCCAACCACTGAGTGGTGTAGCTGCTCGCGAAGAGAAGGAGACTCTGGTGGCTGTCAGGAAGAGGAAGGGGATGACACACAGAGACAAAAGCTTGTGTCACATTGAACAAGTCCCCCAGTTCCGAAGCCCATTAATCATACCGGTTGTGTTGAAAATGCACCGAGCGCATAGATTACATGCCTGTGTTTTTGGACTGGTCTGCTTGTTTTTAGATAGTGAGAAATATGTTTGCACATCCTTGACTTGAAAGACTTTTTTCTTTATTGATGCATTGCTGAGTGTCAGTGAATGTCAGTTGTTCCTCAAGTGGGATAGAATTACAGTATATATTTGAGTGACAACCCACACTGAACCCCACCTCACCTTCATTCAAAAAAACAGGTTTAGGATTGTTACATACTAAATATATTTCACTTTGTACCATAAAGAGAATAATGTGGAGCTTAGGAATAGTTGTGCCTTTCCCCCCCTCATTCCATATGGTAGAAGATATGATAAGTCATGGCTGCATATGGCTCTCCCTACTCTCTCCCCAGGCTGCTATTGTCTGATGGTAAAACAGTCTTGGACTTGCAACTTTGTACGTATAATGAGGACAAGAGGGACAGAAGAGAGGATTTTACAAGCACAGTTTGAAGGCTTGGTTGCGACAAGACAAAAGGGAAAGCTTTTTTGGGCTCTCAAATTGTAGGCAGTGGCAGATGGGACTCACCCTGTACCCACCCTAGCATCAATTATGCCGTGACTGGCACCCTCATCCCTAATGTCCATTTTTTATTTTCCTAAGGGCAGAGGTTTGGATTTGCAATAGGTTACAGTTGACCTCCTATCCCTGTTGCCTTGTCCTCACCTTTCAGGATTGAGGGAATTCACAAGGAAGTCACATGGATACACCTTAACAATTCCAAGAATCTTATGGATAATAGACAAATCTCTTTATGTGTGTAAATGGTAAATGGCCTGTAATTGTTTATAGGGCTTTACTAGTCCCTAAGGACTCCAAACACACACATTCACACACTGGTGACAAGCTATATTGTAGCCACAGCTGACCTGGGGCGCACTGACAGAGGCGAGGCTGCCAGACACTGGCGCCGCCGGGTCCTCTGACCACCACTAGTAGGCAAAGGGTGAAGTGTCTTGCCCAAGGACAAAACGACGAGAGCTCGACGGGGGCTCGAACCGGCAACCTTCCGATTGCAAGATGAACTGTGGGTGCAATATCATTTTTAAAGCCGAACAGCAAGGTAGTAAAGTATTTATCATTCAATTATAATCCCCAGACCATAAACAACCCCCCCCCAAAAAAGTGTTTGAGAAAATCTACTTTAAATGTCTGGAGCCAGATGGCCACAAGCTCTGCAAATGTCGATATGGTATACACAACATTCAGGGACAGCGAGGAGAATTCATATTTCAAGCTGACATGTAGGGGTTGTTGATGGGGCAGTTATGACCGAGATAAATGGGCAACAATGCATCAACAGTTTCTCTTTTTAAAATGGGCAAGAAATACACGAGAATGACTTTTATTACCTTGGCATACTTAACCTTTTCTTTACACTCAGTTAACAATGCTTTTGAACAGCTTGTGTTTATTTACTGTCAGCAATTGAATAGTTTTTCGATTGTCATTCCCAGTTTAAATATTTCACTTTAAGAAAGTAATAAATCAATGATAATCTTTGCTATAAAACACACAATCTCTGCTATAAAATCAGTGAAAATAAAGTTATTTGTGCGTCCAACTCAAGAGACTAATTTCATAATCATCATAGGATATCCTGGTCACAGTGCGATTAATATGTGCAATTGCTGAGTTGTTGATACATTTTACTGAACTGTCTTTAAAATATCTGGGGAGCAATAAATATGTTTGCTAGATATAACAATGGAGTCCCTAAACGCATTCAGACATGTACATTTTTAAGCGCCCTATGAAAATTTGACCTTTTTATAACTCTTGTGAGGAGATCTTGCAGGGAGCATCTAAACTGAGAATTTAAAGTTTAAAAATCTCTCTGGGCTTTAATTATTCATTGTAGCTTGACTGGCAGGTGAAACGCTGATCTATATTCTAGTTTCACAAAGAGAATATTTGAAAGTACACCTGCACCAGCTTAACACAGTTTCATGTGTGTTTTAATGTTTTTACACAAAAAATACATTTCCTGTGTGGATTTACTTGGACCTAGAGTGAAGAGAAGAGGTGTTTATTTAGTAAACTGTAATGTTAGGATCAAACTGAGATGCAGGGCACTGGTAAAATATTTACCACGAGTACTGTCTAGTATCAGTGTGTAGGTGAGAATGGGCCAATGAGTGGTATAAAAGTGTAAAACGCTTCAGATAAAAGCAGCTAACATAATACAAATGAATAATCCAAATTTAAATGCAGATATTTACCACTTTGTCGTGATAATTTACGAGTTCTTGCCTCAGCTGAAAGGTAGTAGCAGGCCACATGTGCATAAATGGTTGTAACTGGTTCCCAAGCATCCCCATTTTTTGAAGATGTTAAAAAAAGAGTGAAAAACCAAAAGTAGCTACAAAGTGCAGCGTGTTCACTGTAGTCAATCAATTCCTCAGGGAGATGTAGAAGAGGGAATGTTTAGAGTATCTAACATGACTAGAGGGATAAAACTGGTTCATCGAGTGTGTGTTTTTTCTGACTAATGGGTTATTTGTGATGAGTAATTCTCAGAAAAGAATGGGGTATAAATGCCAACATGTTCAAACCTCTTTGCTGAGCATGGCTTTTTTTTTGCACAGTAGAAATATTGCAGTAGCCCTGTTTCATCTGGATATTCACAAGATAACCATGTAGTATTATACTGTGGTAAAACGTACAGTTAACCGTTACATTCATCTATCCTTGTGTTTATTTTGTTGCTAAGATTTTCCACCACTATGGTGAACTGTAAATGGACTGGCTCTTTGTATAACATGTCTCGTTCACCCATTCACATCCATGTATAGAAGTAAGTTTTTTGTTACACCTTGGTGCTTTCTATCGAACATTCAAACTCAAAAGAACGCAAAATTTTGCCCAGGGATACGTTGGCATGCAGACTGGAGCAGCCTGGCATAGAACCACCAACCTTCTGATTAGCAGATGATCTGCTGAAACTACTGCGCTCCAAAATCAAAATTTACATGTAAGGTTGCTTATTTCACCAATGTTCTTTCCTTTGTTGTGAATGCTGGAATTTAAAGACAAATCACCAAAAGAAGCTTTCAGGAATTAACTATCCGAAATATTTAAAAGTGAATGTATCAAAACATTTCTGAAAAAAGTAGAGCTGTACATCATCATGTTATAATTATCTTTTTATCTTGTATGATTTTTAAAATCAACAGAAATAGTCAAGGAGGATGGAGCCGTTCCCCTGTTGCTGTGGAGTCCATTGACAGAAGCATGCCTCTACTCAGTGCACCTGCAATTTCTCAACTTCATTTCTGTGGTGCATCTATCAATATTTACTGGACACAACAAACATTATGGGTGACATTTACACTTCTCCTCAGGAATAGACAAAATCCACAAAGCAGAGTTGATTTAATTTCTCAAAGGACTAAGCCAAGCCTGTTGATCCAAGCACTTTTCTCTGCTTTGTCTTGTTATACACCTGTTTTGTTCATCTTATCGTTTTGTTTGTCAGCTTCATAAGCAATTACATAAAGTGCTAGGATGAATCAAATCAGAAGCTCATGGTGAATGAAGCCAGTGTGTTGTAGAATGTAGAATGAAATGCTGAGAATGTTTTATTTTTATTTTTTTACACATATACATATTAATGTGTATATGCATATGTGTGAATGTATATATATATATATATATATATATATATATATATATATATACACACACACACACATACACACAAAGAGAGAAGGCGAGCTAATAAATATGTACATAATTAGAATACTTCAAATACTTTAAAAATTAAAATAATAATATTTAAATAGATAGTAACCTTCATGAGGACTCAGCACTTTTTTTTCCTAACATGAGATACAAATGTAAATCCACCATTAGCATTGAAATGACACTTGATTACTTCATGGTGACATATTACATCTCCAGTTCCTAAATATTCATGAATGCAGTGGTTCTGATTTCGGCCATAGAAATATTAGATTTATTCAGAGGGTGCAAACAGCTTTCATTTTCAAAATAAATTGAACTGTGATGGTGAAGCAGCTCGTTTTAAACTAGAAATGATGACTAACATCCCGGTGATCCTGGCCTCCTTCTGTGCCATAAAGAAAGCCGTTTTCTGCCTCCCACTTCTGAAGTTTTTGATCATTAATTCAATGCAGCAAACAGCTTCTAAAAATGTTATCCAATAGACCATGCTGGATATGTACACCAATATATGTACCTTTAGGCATCTTTCACTACAATTCTTATTTTCCTATGTAGACGGTTGAATTGTTGAGCAAGACATTCCAGTCAATTTATCATCAGATCCCATGGTAGCTAATTCTCTCTAATTACTGCACTCAAAAATCCCATTCTTTACTTGGGTTATTTCACACATTTCACACAAATTTGAAAACAGTCTCAATTTAATCAAAAGTTTTTCCTTCAAGACGTTTTTAGGTTTTGTTTCAAGGACAACTTTAACAGCCAAAAACATAAGAAATGTAACTGACATTCCAAGAGAAGTGGCAGTTACTGAATTAAATGGTGCTGAAATATTGAAAGATCAGGCAGAGACAATTACAAAATGAAAGACTTGTTAAGACTTAATTAAAGTGCGGTTTTGGATTTGCAAAGGACAAAAACAGACCAGACCATAAGTCAAGTTCTGAAATGAGCCATACAGTGCTACAAATGCCAGGTTCTTGTAAAACAATAGTCTTTGAGATTGCCTGGCAAGGCAAGCCTTCACCAGCTCCAGTAAGGCATGGAAACAGAAATAAAGAAACCACAGGCAAACTACACTTATGTACAAAAAAATTGCATTTAAAACTGGTATTTTTAAAGAAATGTAATTTAAAATGAGTAGACTGCACAGACAATATATTTTAAACCATGGAGATGCATTTTTCTTTTTGCAGTTTTATACTATGTAAAACTTAACATTAGTATATGCTAAAGGGGTAATGCTGAAGATGGAAGTAGAAATCATGACAAACTGCAGCAAAATTAGATTTATTATTTAGGGTTTAAACACCATGATCATGCATACCTGTACGCTATTTTGTTGTCATGAATCTATAAGTTTTATGCACGTGGCTTTATAATGGACCTCGTGGCTGGTGAACACTGAATTCAAGGGTCATGAATTTGCAGTTTTATGCCTTCATATTAACTGCACATGTAGAGAGCCACTTCATCACAGCACCCTACTGCCTGAAGCCTTGATTACAGTTTTCCTTGAGTACATCACCAGTTTCCCATGTAGAATGCTATAATTGCTGATGACCAGATTACTCTGATTCACTCTGGAAATTGCTGTGATTCAGCCCGGAGTTTGGTTTTTATGAATATTTGTATATGTGAGAGGATGTAAATGTGTGCATGCAAGTACATTGATATGTTTACATATATACACATGCTTATCAGTAACCATCAGTTTAGCATCTAATTTTCTATTTCGAAAGTTCAAAGAAAAAAGTGCTGAAATTGCTATTTTAAGAGATACCAGTCGAAAAAAAAATCTGCCCGTGTAAAGACACAGCTTTTACAGTTATTTCAACCAAAAACCCCTTCAAAGATAAAAGCCTACATGCGCTTTTTTGTATCACAGAATCGGAACAAAAACAGTCACATGGCAGAAGAGCCAGAGTGCGGCAAAGTTCTTAAAAATTGTAGTTCTTTATTAAAATACACCTGATATCAGGGTTTATGGACAGTTCAGGCAAGAGTAGAAGACCACTAGCCAGTGTTTTTATATTAATGGGAAGTCTAAAAAAATCATTATTATTATTAGTGTCGTGTTTCTTTTTCATTCTAGTTTTATTTAATTGAATATATAACACTAGTTTCACTTCTGTCAGATAAAGAGTGATCAATTTTACGTTTTGTATGAACTAAATCAAGCCAAGCCTGCAAAAAACATGAAAAACATAAAAAATACTTACATTATTAATTATTTCTTACAGAAGGTCAATTTCACATAACAGAGATCAGAGCTATTTTAATAAATAAATTCCAGTGGTGGTGAATGTCAATAGAACCAGAAATCAGATAAAATGCTAGATTTCATGCACTATGGCCTCATGGTGGTCTCAAAATGATTTTATTTAGCCTGATTACTCATTGTTGAGGTGAGTTGAGGGGGGGGGG
>VUQR01011480.1:34978-56105 GCA_015108515.1 Hemichromis elongatus
TTTTGTTGGTGGGGGTGGTGGAGGGGGGGGGGTCTTTGAAAAACAAATAATAGAGGTATGATTTTTCAGTCAAGCTCAGATGAAGAAACATGCTGATACAGAATTTCGTATATTTTCAGTGGCTGAGAAAATAGCTTTTTTTGCATATAAACCCTTAAAAGTAGTTGGATTTAGAAAGTGCTCAGATTCCTGGTCATCTAGTGGGGATTGTGGGATTTTTATTTCAACCCAAACTGAAGCTTAGAGAGTTCGCAGTGACGTTCTAATCAATGCAACAAAGGTCTGCCTTAATACCACTACCGGCACTGCGCTATCGCTATCTCATTGGAAAAACCTGAGCTCAATTCAACATTTTGTTGACAGATGTGCATATGCAGACCCCTCGCATTTCTATAAAGTCTATTCCGCTGAAAAATATGTGTGTTTTGATAGTATTTAGACGATTTATTTGCAATTCAACTCAGTACTGAGGATGCACGACATTTCACAAAGTCAGTGAACTGCGAAATTGATGCACAAGCATCTATATCTCTACTTTCAAGTGAGCAGTAGTACAATATAAGGATTACTGAAACAGGCAAATAGTAGTGTGTACAATACTGAGTTCATTTACAACATTAAGAGATTAAAATATGACAGACTGTCCCATCAAACTATTAAGGGTGGCTTTTTGAATATTACACACAGTCAGCTTCTGTGTAGTAAAGCATTTTCACTTTAATACACATTGTTATTTAATGCAGTAAAATCTTACAATTATATTGTATTACTAGGTCAGCTGTTAATAATACAGATTTAGAATGAGTGTGGAAAATTAAAAGGAAATGTGGTATATAAATATTTGTTAGCTGCCACTGCCCCAGTATTTATGCTCTGCTAATATGAAGACAAACTACTAAAATTGGAAATTCATCAGTAAAATCAAACAGAGTCATCTTAGGGAAAAGCTACTGCTATAGTGATGCCACTAAACAGACATATCAGGCTTTTGTTCCAACTTTGCAAAAATTAACATTGGATGGCTTACAGTATTGTCTGGGACCACAACTGAAATGAATTTTCAGTTGATTTTTACTTGGTTTCCCTAGACACAGGCAAAAAATATCTTGGTTACGAAAAAGGACAGAGTTTCACATAAACCATTTCAAAATATTATGTAGTTACATATAGACTCATGGATCCATATTTCACATATCCAAGGACCAAAGGTCTGTTGCCTCTAAAGCTGCTGATGCCAAGATACATCTCTCTCTATCTATCTTAGTGAAGGAGTTGGAAGCAAGCTTTTTCTGCTTTTCATGTAGGTGATATTACAAAGTAATTTTGAACCCATAATGAGTTGTACAAAAACCAGTTAACTGGACATAATCCTTTAAGAAGAATAATTATTTACTGACTTAACAAATCTGGCTTAGTTTGTCTTCATATAAGCAGAGCAGAAACACTGGAGCAGAAGCAACCTCTTGTGTTCAGACAGAAATAGCCAAGCTATAATTGTAAGTCAGGTTGTGAGCCTGTTTCTATTCCACAGCCATTGAGTCACAATAGGATAGAACAAGTGAGAATATGCTCTCGGGCAAAGTCACAGCCAGCAGGAAGAGCCAGCTGAAAGAATCTTCATTATATGGAACAAGGAGTCATTTATGGAGCACTGTTACTCTGTTCAGGGACAATCTGACAAACATATTGACTTTGGCACACATGAGGTTTGAGATATGTCTGCACCTACTTTCCATTATCCCATAATTTGATTTACGTGAGGCTTCAGTTCTGTTGCAAGTTTTCAATCTGGCACCTCGTGAAATGTTGAATGTTGTGGATTTGAAGAGTATTTGCTTGTCAAGTTCAGGAGAAAAAATATTATCAATACAGCGCAATATGAATTACCCATCTCCTGAAAAGATCATATGCATTACAAATTTTATGTATTCACATATTACCACCGCTCCCTCAGTGAAATTATAAAAGAATGCCGTATCCTGTACTTTTGCCTGCATTATTCACGAATTTGCCTGAAATGAGTTTGGATTAGTTGAGGTTTAAAATCAACTACTGCTGTGGGAAATCTGCAACCTAGATCTGTCTGCTTGGATTGAATAGCAGTTATGAGGTTTTTCTGTATTGTTTTTGTTTTAATTATTATTTTTTTTAATGAAGTCCAATTCAAATTCAAATTGTTCATAAATTAATGACATTGGCTAGCTCATCATCTTCTACTTATTTCCTAGCTGATAAAAGCTGCATCTGTCAGTCATTGATGGCAAAACTTTTACAACATCTAAGATATTTGTTTTATAATACAATGCTAGCTCGGTGTATCGCTACATAGTTAAATATCAGATTACTTAGTGACAGCATCTGAAACCAGCAGGAGAAATTAAATTGCAGAACTAAATTAGTCCTACTTGCAGACATGTTTCTTAAGCTTAAAAAAAAAATCATACCTAGCATGCAGGCATGTATAAAATGTCACGATTCAGCATTTTCTTTGGTATCCATGGGATTAAGGACTATTGTATTCCTCCTTGAACTTGAAGGTAGCGACTCTTTGTTAAACTTCATAGGAATATGCAGATATGAACACATCTTGTTTTAAATATTACCTTTAGAACGGATGCTGCCTTTTATGTGTCACCCTATATTGCTGAACTTTATTCTCCTCAGCTGAACCTCATTAAGTGCTTCTGCATAAGGCATCTAAGACTGCCGAACCTTTGTACAACACTGATCTTGCAAGATTATCTCCACCTAAGTAATTTGGGGTGAACATCAGTGTGTACCGATATAATAGGAATAAAATCATTCTCACAGATCTAATCAATTTATTTCTAAATATCGAAACTTTTGACCACTAAGGAGAGTCACTGAGGTCAGTCTATATATCTACTGCAGGGTTGACTTGTGTGACTGTATAAATACAAAAAGGATGGATTAAGGAGTGGTTGAATTCTATTTACTGCTACAAACTGCTAATTCTAAATTGTAACGTATTTCTAAATTGATGGGACTTGGACATTATTTGAGTTTATTTACTTTTTTATTTTGAGTACCTTTTTAATTAATCTATGTCTCACATATATTTCCTTGACTTTTCAAATGACAATTTGTATTCTTACGATCCAGTGAAAACCCTAAAATATAACAGGATACTTGAGTAAATTCTCGACCATCTCCCATTTCTGTTTAACCAGTTTTCTGTTGAACGATTATTCAGCTGTGTAAAAACTATAACTTTAATCTCAGCCAAACTGATTTACTCAGGAACAAATAAAAACACTGAAAAAAGCCAGGTGACTTATATATCATGTTTAACCTGAGTAGTGAAAGACCCCGGGGGTCTGAAAACGATGTGCCGGGAGTTCGCTGTTCTGTATTCTGTATTGTTGGAAACTGGAATTGTCTGGTCCGCGCTATAAATTCTGGGATAAGTTGGGCCATGATGGATACACAGGGAATGAAGCTTGCATTGGTCAGCCGCCTTCGAATTGGGACAGCCTTTGTCGCCTGGCTGTGGCATAATCAGCCTACAAATGTTGCCTCAGAAGGATGCGGCCACTGAATTTGGACACAGCTACGATACCAGATACTGCTTCTTCTTCATCAGGATTTAACGACAGCTGGCATTCTTGTAGATGCATTGCTGCCATCTTCTTCTTCAGTCTGTTATTACGCTCTTCCTAATACTTATTCCTGCATCTTTCAGGATCTTACAAAGCTTCAAACAATGCGTCAGCCAATAAATTAGTTGTCAATGATTTTGATAGCTGACGTAATCGTGACTAGTCGACTAATCGTGGCAGCCCTTCTCTCAACAAACTTCAAGCTTTAAATGGTTAAACACAAAAACCTAGCTAAGTATTGCTGATGAACATGTCAATCACTTTATAAACACATCGTATCCATCTTCTGCCCCCAGTTGGAGATGTCAAATCATCTCCAACTGGTT
The DNA here is from genome assembly GCA_015108515.1 of Hemichromis elongatus. Taxonomy (NCBI): domain Eukaryota; kingdom Metazoa; phylum Chordata; class Actinopteri; order Cichliformes; family Cichlidae; genus Hemichromis; species Hemichromis elongatus. The sequence goes on from VUQR01011480.1 coordinate 38,925, forward strand.
TCTTGAACATAACAAGGAGTCCAGTCTTCAGGGTCTATATAATACTATCATGTCATTTAGACAAACATCTCTGAGGAATGTTCCCAACATCGTTTTACACTTTAGCAACTTAAAAAGTATGAAACAGTAATTTTATTCATTGTTATGGGAATTCAATTAGTGGACTTACAAAATATACACATGAGGATATATTTTTCATCCCTATGTGAAATGATCTAATAGATAGTTTTTACTATTAAAATCCAAAAATTTGTAAAAAAGCTCCCCACGGTACAATTACTGGTACTGAAATTATAAGCACATGAGATAACAGAGAAGTGGAGTTAACTACGAGAATGTGGTGCCAATTAGTGGTTAATTCCTAAAATAAACATAATCATCAAGGAGGCATTTGGCTCTTCCAACGCTGTCACACTGCATATGCTTCAGTTTTTATTCCTATATTTATCAACACAAGTTCTGCTTTGAAATATGGAAGTTCCTCAATTAAACCATGTTTTAGAATCAGAAAATAACTCAACAATACCTCAAAAAATCCCATGTTTATCCATGTATAGTAAACCCCTGTATAGGTAGCAAATCCCTGTGGTTCCAGAACAATAATATATACAGGGGTCTAGGTCCACTTCCAAAGTGACATGTTTAGCTAAACAACCAAACAGAGAAAGATTTTAATTGATTTACAAAAGCCTGGGGTGAAGGAGATTCATCCAGCTGCTAATTACCTTCCTCCTAAAGCTAACTTGCTAATTTTTTCAAAAGCCAGAAGATTAATTTGGTTTTTATATAAACATCGAAAACTTGCATTTCTCAAAAAATGTTGACTGTATCCTTTTATTCTGACTATGACTAATTCAGATCAGACGTTTACAAAATTAATGTAGGTTTTCCCCTTCAAATCCCTAAATTGATGGATTTCATGCATAATAAGGGGGGTCCCAATATAAAATGAGTTTCCCTATTAAATTTTCCATTTACCTTACCCAGCTCTGATTCCTATTCAAGTTTAGAAAAATTGGTATACTCAAAAGAAATCAATTCGATCCATGCCCAGAGGCTCCTTTTAGGGGCTCCTAAACCTGCAGTTCTTCTTTCCCCACAAATTTATCGCCTGTCCCACAGTCCTTTGTGCAGCAGTAAAGACGAGTGTCAAATCTCAAAGTGCTGAGACCACAGGGAAAGACACATGGCACCATTTAAGTGTGAAACTAGAAAGATTAACTAAACAGCATTCACAGACCTCATATATATGGTTATAGCTTATAAAAAGCGCAAAAATACTGTTTAGTAATATTTAAATAAAATTAAAACTATTTACGTAACAATTTAAAAACTGTAGAATGTCTGAGAACATAAAAAAGCAAAACCACATTAGGTAATTCAAGTCCAAGTCAAATGTAAAGGCAGAAAAGTGTGATTACAAGGAATAAGGGATTCAGCCATTAAAAAAGACAGCAAACATCAAACTGTGCTGAACAAACAGTTCTTCCAGCACTATACTAATAATAATCTATGCTTTTTAATGACAAATGTAAAGAAAAACTAACAGTGTTTCTGTAAAATCTTGGTCTCTACATATGCATAGAACAGTATTGGGTAGCACTCTCTAATGTCTGACCAAAATTTCTCATAGCTCTAAAACTGGGTCAATCGACTGGTGACTATGACAGCCAAAACATTTGATTGGCATAATTTTTGTACTTGTCAAATCATTTACTGACCCCTCAGGGGCCTGTTGAACATCCTATTCTGGAAGACACCAGGTGAGCACTTAAAACAAGTTTGAATTTATTTAAAATCACACTTTTCTCTTTAGAGATAAGTAGACCCAAACAATCTAGCATGATGCCTCTCACAGCATAACAGAGCAGCTGGATCCTCTTATTGTATGTGTCACCGTGTGGAGATGAGAAAGTGCCAAAATGCAGATGATGGAGATGGAAGAATGGAAGAGAATATTAACAAAAAAAACAAAAAACAAAAAAAACAACAGCATGAAACTACAAACACAAGGGAAGACAAAACTAACAGCACCAAAACACTAGCTATATTGAGAAAGACACAAAAACCTGAATCATGAAACCCAAGAGCTGGAAAACATGAAACTTAAAAACTCGAGGAAAGATAATCAGATGGACCAACAACAGACAGAGGAGAGCAGAAGACTAAATAAACAAGGATAACAGAGTGATGGGAAACAGGAGGGCATGACAGGGAGGAAGCAACACTGAACACACTAAACACAATATGAGGGACTTTCAAAATAAAACAGGAAACACGAGAAACAGCTAAGACACAAACTAGACTCTGGGATGAACAGACATAAGAACATAACTGACTCAAGCTGACACATGAAAAACAGGTGAGGCACAGTAACAAAAACCCAAGGACTAGAACCAACAAATAAAACCAGAAACTGTCACGGTCGATGGAGACCAACCGTGTGGAGCGTGATTGCAGGACCCAGGTGCGGACACAGACGAAGGAGGCGAAACCTCCCTGAACATAAAGCGAGCCTTTATTAGGGCTGGTAAACAGTAAAGCAAAAAGTACCGAACATAAACTATGGCAAAGAACTAAACTAAGAACCTAAACTGGGAGACAACTGAAAAACTATGAATCATGACGTGAAACCTAAGAGCCAGGGATGGTAACAGACGACGCAGGGGGAGTGATCATGGGGAGTGGAAACACATGAGGAAACAGCTGACACAAATGCACTTAATGACACAACAGGGGAAATGAATACAAAGCACAGAACAAGAAACCAACCTTCAAATTAAACAGGAAACGTGACAGGATGCAGGCATGACCTGAGCTTGACAAAACTGAAAACGCTGGGTCAGGAGACCCAGGACCCTGACGAGAAACTAATTAAGAGAATATTCAAAAGCCAGGAAACACAAAAATGCTGGGTCCCCAAACCCATGACTATGATGGTATGATTAAAGGACTTTTGGTTTTATTTCCTTTTTTTCTATTCTATATAAAAACAAGTATTGAGTTTAAATATCTGACCATAGAGTATATTGAAATTATCCCCTAACAGCATAAACACAGCCTAGGGTCAAAGTTTCAATACTTTTTATCTCATCAATATGTTCTAAAAAATGTTTTATATGTTTTACAGATGTAATGGAAAAAAACACGTCTTTTACATCTTTCAAGGCCTTCTTATTCTGAACTCACCGACTTTCTGGTTTTTGAATTGAAAAATGTTGATTGAGCACATTTCTCACAAAATATTTCCCTTACAAAATAGAGGGAAGTATTAGAAAACCACATAGGCGTGGGTACAGATAAGTCACCTGTTTATTTTTTTTTCTTTTTAGTTGTTTTATTTTATTTTATTTATCACCTTCATGTTAGGGCTAAAAATGAATCAAATTGCATACTTAAATAACAAATTACAGAGCTCAGTCTTTTTAGTTGTTCTTTTTTAACTTGCAGAGCAACTTAGTTGTCTCTTTGAAAATAAATCAAAATCAGCATCACTTCCTAAAATAAATAAATTCATATTTCAAAAGAATAACAATGATAAGTTTTGGCAAACTTGGGAAATAAATAATTAAACATCTTGAAGCCAAAAACTATTTTAGGCAGATCGTTCCACAGAAAAGGGAAATTATCAAGCAAGGTGATATTGGGGTAAAAGGTAGCGCAACAAAGAGGGTTGTTTTTTTTATTCTTTGGTAAAATCAGTAGTTTGTCTCTAGGGAGGCAAAGCTGTTTCTCCTCTGTCGCCTTCTCTGTCATCCATGCTCAAAAGATGGGACCTTGGTGGGGAGCAGAGCGCAGCAAGTTATGAAGACATCCTTAGTGAGAGGGAGTGAAGGGAATGAGGGAGAGCGCACCACAAGGAATGATGCTTACACTTCACAGCATACAGAGAACCACAAGGAGACACTGGGGAGGCACCGTGTTCAGTATCAGGCATACATGTCCTAGGATAAAGGTAGGAGCGCTACCCAAGAAAACAAGAAAGGGCTGCAACATGAAAGACTTCACAAGGTTATTCTGAAGTGATGGTTTAAAGACTTTTGGAGCCATTTGAAGATGTATACTTCTGCATTATGGTGTGGTGCTTTGAAAAAAAAAATGCTGATTTGCTGAAAGCTTCCTCTTGTCAAAAGCACTGTCTCAATGCAACTGACAACTCTACAACTCTGAGTGTCACAACCTTGACTTGACCATTATTTCACGCAACTCACTTACTTCAAGTGATGTTTCACTCTCCAAAAGAATTAGCAGAAAGTGTTGTGTTGTAGTGTTAATATGCAACACAGTAGAATGATCTTTGCATGATGTCCTCCACAGCTGCTCCGCCATGGCTCGGATTATATATCAGGAGAGGTGCACGCAGAAATGATTAATGCTTTAAAGGCAGAAGAAGCTGTGCCTTATGGGGTTTAATAAACATCCCTTGATGTCACATGGAGGAAAATGGTATTTGTTTACTGCAAAATGTACTCTACGAAGTCCAAGTTTTGGCTCTCTAACAGTGGTACCCTACAGTCGTGCAGGGTCTACTTAAAAAACAGCTACATTCAAAATGAGAAGCAAAACGTTTCCCTGCAAGGTCTCATGCTATTAAGTGTGTACAAGGGAGATGAAAATAGATGCCCTAAAATAATGTTGTTGGAAAAAAAATATCACTTTTCTAAGTGTTTTAGCGATATGTAATATAGGGCACATAGGACTGAAGCACAACACAGAAATGCTTAGGCTGGATTATAATGCTATTCTATTTTTTGCCTCAATAATTTTTCCCTTTCCTCGACACTGTGCCGGATCTGCAAACTGAACCTAGTGCACTGCACTGAACCAAAACTAAGCTAGCAGCTAATGATGGATGGAATGGGGAAAAAAGATTACAAAACTGAGTGCTTCCAAAAAGATAACTGAATCCTGGAATCCTTTCTTGTGACAATAGATAACATGATTTACTGTTAAAATTTGTAACCACATCAAGCATATAACTTTGTATTTGAGAAAATAATTACACTATAAAATGGGAAAATATTATCATATTTATTCATCCATGTCTTTAGCAGAGCTTAGTGTTTGAAATATTATAGCACTTCCTATAATGTAAGTTTTTAGCTACCTTTTGCCCATCAGATCTTAAAGGATTCTTTACAGCTACCTCTACTTTTGCTGCTTTATAGTTTTATGTATACAAAGGCAAAAGCAAATTAATCAGTGCACATAACTGGCTTATGTCAGCTCTTCTCAAACATAAACTCCTTAAAATGTTGGGAGAAGTGTGTTGGTATATTGTACAAAATTGCCCTTTTTAACAGCACATAGCAGGAAATAACCTGCTTCAGAATTGTTTGCAATTCTGGTCACGTTTAGTAAAGCAGAGGGAGTTGCCTGCATAGAGTGCAGACTATTATTTTACATGGATTAAAGAATGTTTAATGTTAGAAACAAATGCATTTGTAGTCTCCACATTTATAAAAGTTTAAGCTTCTAAGTGCATCTGTGAAAAGAGCTAGACGGTGTGTCGTGATGGCTCACGCAGACTATTTCAGGCCAAATATTGCAATTTAAAGACTTCTAGTGGACAGAATATAAGCAGATGATATGACGCAACCATCAGATGCTTGTTTTTTGTTTGCTGTGTGAAATCTCTTGGTATGAAAACAGGCTTACTCATGAGGCTTCAGCCTTGGCATGCGTTGGCCGCCCTGCTGATGAGTGCCTGGTGAATGTCAACCGAATGAGGCACTGAATGAGCTAGAGGGTAAAAATGTCTTGTTGTTAATGTGGCCTCAAATGAGATACAGTATGGCTCCAAATATGATTTCAAGATTATGCTGTAATCCAGTTGAAGCTAATTAGTAGCAAGATTGGAGCAAAATATTTCACTGTTTTAGCAATGAAGGTTAAAAACCCTGCTTCTCTGTTAATAAAAGATTTAATGTTTTAGTGAGTTTTGAAAAAAGCAAAAACGAGCAAAGGGGAAAACAGATTTTTTTCTGACAAAACTCAGTACGGAAGGGAGCCCCCCCCCCCCTCCAAAAAGAAAAATCAGAGAGAAATTCCCTTACTTTGAATTAGGGACACACAGACTGTCAGTTCAATGTTGGGTAAAAGAATCATTGAGGAAGCCCATGGGTTGTTTACTTTTGCCTCATTTATCACCACAGGGTTTGCTCAAAGACAGACATTTAATAATTCAATTGAATTCATTTAATTCTTCCTTCTTTTTTTTTCCTACAGTGGGCTCCAAGCCAACATATTATATTGGCTCTATAAACTGCTCAAGTTAGAGAAGGGGAAAAACACTCCTCAAAGGATAGTCTAATGTTTATTACAGCGTGTCATAGCAAGATGTGGGTCTTTTTTTTTTGTCAGTCAGCAAAACTTTGAAAGAAGTAAATTTCAAGTGGAAGTAAGTTTCACAGAATATCTTTCCCACTAATCCTAAGATCAGAAATACCATCCTAGCAGCCTATTAAACGGAGCATTTTAACATTGTACCATTGCGGTGAGCATTGTGAAATATTCAATTTAAGTTAAATGTTGATACACCAAACTAAGTAGCATTACTGCTTAAGTCTAACCAAGCAGCAGTTTAAAAGGAAACTAAAATTACAGTCACACTAACATGTTGTCCTGGCTTCTTCTCCTCACCCCAACCAATGGCTGCTCCTCCCTGTCCCTGGTTTTGCTGGTTTCTTCCTGTTAAAAGGGAGTTTTTCCTTCCCACTGTCTCCAGAGCACTTGCCCATAGAGGATTTGATCGTTGGGCTTTTCTGTGTTTTCTCTATATTATTAAAAGGTCTTTATCTTACAGTGTAAAGGACTCTGAGGTAACTGTTGTTGTTGTTGTGTAAAAAATTTAATTGAATTGAAGCTGCTGCCGTGTCACTGACACGGACAGGGTGTTGTTACTTTTAAGTTGTGATGCAAAGTGCTTTATGGAAGTTAGAGAAAATGGACTCACTACAAAACCCATCACATATAAATGCCTGTAAAGGACCTATAGCCAATATGCTGAGACTCACCGGATAAGGACAAATCAATGTTCAGGCTTAACATTCGTAAACTTGAACAAGTAATTTTTAGTTACCAAACCCAACGAGCTCGTTTTTGATGCCTGAAAAAAGTAGCAGCATGAAGTAGGATAAATCTAAGCATCAAGTAAAAGCAATCAGAGAGAAAAATACAAGACTAATCTGTGAGAGAAAACAAAATATGAACCTTGATTCTGGCTGTGCTGCAAACCCTCTTTCTTTATTATTTATACTTTGTGGCTTTTTACAAGAGCACCATTATTGCTTGGCATCAAGGACTAAGTGTCAGAACACCAAGCCAAAGGACATATTGTGTGTATCTCTGCTGCACCATTAATGCAAAAGAGCAATTTTTTGAGACAAAGTGACAGAAAAAATGGTGGAAAATTCATTATCGTTAAGATTGAAAACTCCGATTCCACAAATTCATTTAAGCCTGAAAAATATGAACATAATGTTGACATAATTTGTAGCTAAAAGCAGATCACACTGTCTTCTGCATATAACACTTTTGTATGAAATCAGTTGAATATGTTCTGGTGGCGGCACCACTCTATAGAACATTAAGTGCGATGAGCAGGAACGTGACACAGAGGATGAATGAGAAAGTAGTGGAGAATCATATCAAGGACTCTCAAACAATCCCCTATGATGACCTGAGGCGTTCTAAAAGACGACACAGCAAACACTTCAGAGTGCAAGTGATAAGTCTGACAAAATTGGCATTCTTTCTGAGAGCTGAGAATTAGGACACTGTCACTCTGTGTCGAGTCTGGCCAAGATGTTTGCCTCATTTTCCCAACACGTCCAGGACACGGAGGAAACAATTGCTCACTAACAATCCATCAAACCCTGCCACCCAAACAAGCCTCTCCAAGCATAAACACACAAACTGGCATGCAAGCAATCACACACAGCCACTAAACTCTTCTTACTAGTCCACTGAACTGCTGTGTCTGCAGGCACTGCGGTCTAAGTGCTTGGCTTGTGCACCATTAATCCCACCCATGAATTTATAAATGAGCACCTAAATATACACAATGTTTAATTAAAGTGAGATGTCTATTACTGAAGTGAATCCCAGTTATATGGGAAGAGAAGGTAATCAGTCCCTCTGCACCTTCATTTCTGCATCCACGGATTACAAATAGCATCCCTGCTGCCTCATGAAGGGTATCTTTTACATCCTAAATATTAACAGAAATGATTTCTAAAATTACATGACATGATGTTTAAACAAACAGCCACTTAGATATTCTTCATTTTGTGGAGAAGTCACAAGTTACCAAACCATTGTCGCAAACACACAGCGCCACAGCAAGCTAATTGCTTTGAACAACATGTACAGATCAACCAGGAGCGAGCTTCCCAAGGTCAAGATGTGTTATTATGAGACAAATACCCTTTCCCCGTAATCGTTGGAACGTCGCATAGAAATCACTTTGGGTAATAACAAGTAATGACCGTATTTTTACCATTGGGAAAGAGATATTGATTTCTTTCACCCACCAAAGCCTTAAATTATGACCTTAGCTTTACAGGAATGGATATGTCACTGCTTTCAGAATGAAACATCAATTTTTCTGCCTGGAAACAAGTATATCCTGTGAAGTTTAAAAATCACACTATAATGAATCCAATACATGTGAATAACATGTTATAATGTATGCATGGACTGTCTCACATTCTGGCTTTCCTTGTAGCGTCATATAAATCTACCAGACAAATTATTCTACATAGAACGGGACATGGCAAAGGCATAAAAATTATAGTGAAAATGCCCTTTTGTTTTGACTGGTGGTTCAAATGTGTATTTTAACTATAAAGGCATCAGTGGTACATGCATTTGAATAAATTCATTGCTATTCATCTGTTATAGGAATAGACCTAATATCCAACAGTACTATCATTTTTGTCATTTGTCAAGAAATAGACCTAATAGAAGGCCCATTCCTTTCCTTGTAGATTTTTTCTTTCTTTCACTAAAGCAACAAAAGGAGATTGCATGTGTATCTATGCAACCTTAATTTTGAAGCTGAAACTGGTGTGACTTATTGCAATAATGACCGTTGCGGCATAGCTATCACTTCTTACAAAACAGATGGTAAGTTCCACTTACTTCCTTTGCATGTTTTTGAATGTATACACAAAGCAGTGTAACGAGGATTCTGTCCATTCATCTATTCTCTTAAGTGCTTTTCCAGTTCTGGGTCACAGGCTGCTGGAGCCTACGCTAGCTGTCATGGGATGAGAGGCAACGTACACCTTAGACTGATTAAAACAAAAATCAGCTCATCAGAGTTCGAATCAGTCAAAAAACCTGCAACTGGTACAACTCTAACTGTAAGACATGACTGCTTAAAGTTTGAGTCAGTTTGGTCTTTAAAACGATGGCCAATTATATCTATTGGAAGCAATATTCCTCATAGCACAGAAGTGCAGGAAAAAGATTTCTCAAACTTGCAAGAAAGTGAAGGACAGTAGTGTGAGTATCAAGAGTTCAGGGTTTAGCCTTTTAAAACTCAATGATTGAATTCTTGGCAGCAGATGCATTAAAATGATAATTCTTATTTATGAACCCCTTTAAAAAATTAAAATACTCACCATGTACCGCTTCCTATTAATTGACTTTTTTCTTTCTCATTTTCTTTCTTTTGCTTCTCTGCTTTTTTCTTTACTTCCCATTGAACTTGACACACTAATAGGTTATGAATAATTCTGTTTCAGTTTAGATGGCAATTAGCCACAATGCCAGGGGCCATTCTTCTTCCTTTCTAGTGGAGTGGTGATTTAAGACCCAGCTGAGTAAGGGGGCTCCAGCCGTCCGACAACCGCATCATTTTCTTCTTTCAATCCAAGAGTGAAACACAAAACAGTTAACTGAGCAAATCCCCTCTCATTGATAAAGTCTTTCACTTAAGTAAATGTGGAACATCGGGGAGGACTCTACACAGACGTATCCGACCGGTTATCAAAAAGAAAATAAAAGGGTCACAGGATTAGTTTAAATATGTATGTTAAAAGAACTAAAACGAGAGAAAAAGAAAACCCACCAGTTCCTGGGGGCAAAAGAAAAAATCTTTATACTGGAGTAAGGTTGTCAAATGGTGTCCCTCTCTGGTGTTCCACTGAAAATTTTTACAATTGCTAATTAGCCACAGGACCACATGGAGAACAGCATGTCTTTACTGCTGGAATTGATACATCAGAGGGGAGCAAAGCAGCTGTTCTAAGAGGGACTTAAATTCAATAATTACAGCAGAGGCTGAGCAATAGGCTACAGGCACAAAACCTCCTCTAGTGAAATATCACGGCAACTAAACAATGGCAATAGGGACTGAAACAAAGAGGCAACGATATAAAAAGCTAATATGTTTGATGAATATATACATAAAACAAAATTATAGACAAAATAGATGCTTTATCAAAAAAATGTAAAACTTTTAAACAGTTGCTTTTATAGTAGAAAGATCTTCCTTGGATCAATTTTCTGATCCTTGCTAACACATCCTCAGGAACCAAATTTCTTTTAACTTCATATTTGAAGGAAGCACTAAACGTCTGATGGCAGAAATTCAAGATAAAGATCATTAATGAAATTGAATCAATTCCACCATAGCCCAAGGACCTATCCCTCCACAAGAACAGAAGGAAACATGTTTAAATATTCTTGATGTCATTAAGATAGTCAGAAAGCATGAAAAAAGTAGCCAACAAAGTGACAGGAAAAAACTACACACTTAAACAAGAAAAAATAATACTGCATCAATCTAAAAAAAAAAAAATCACCTCATTGTAATATCTTTGGTATTCATTGAGTGAGGGTAAATAATTCACTTGCCGCCTCTACTCGCGTTGTTTTCTCTCTGAGCCAACATCCATCTGATTAGTTTGTCATTTAAAAAAAAATCCCACAAAACCCTGTCATGCAGCAGAGTGTGTGCTAACAGATAGTCTCAAGATTATACCAAGTGCACAACAACCGATCACACATATTCGTTGTTATCAGTGCGCCAAACGTTTTCCTTCAAATTAGGGTAATAGAAGAAAAGACGAGAGATGATGGGCATGTGCAGGTTTTATTTTGCACACAAATTAAGGTTGTCTCACTGTATTATAAAAGAAATGAAATGAATAGTTTTTTTAAGAAACAGTAAAATTATATCTAACTTCTATAAATTTGAGCTAAATGAAGCTGTAAAGAATGGTTACTTTGCATTATTTTAAACACTTGTTTTGGTTTTGCTTTTTGGGGTAAAAACGATTTCCTCTGACATACAGGAAAACACTATCTCAGTATCATTTTTTTACACATCCCCTATGGCACCACATATTGAAGCTTCACAGTTTTTTGAGTGATCAAGAGGCTTCTCCCTTGCCTGCAGGCGAGCACCACAACCAGTTTTTCAGTCTTTTCACTCCGTCTGACCTGCAGACTTTGAACAGTCCCTCTCCATGCAATACATGTCCCACCTGAGCATCCTATTTTAACCAAAAAGACATTGACTTTTGGTGCCTTTAAAATAAAGATAGAGTGCAGTGATGATACTCACACATAACCGTAAGAAAAACATTCCCTGAAGCCAGGACGACTTTCTCCCTCGTTGCCCGGTCGTAGATGCCCACATGGCATTCATAAGGCCCGTTGTCTGAGATCCTGACCTCGGGGAGCCTGCAAAGTAAAGGGTTACACTGAGAGTTGATACTCATGTTCAATTTTTATACTAACATTTGACAACAGAACAATTAGATTAGCAAGTACATACATGGACAGATAACTATTTATGTTCACAGATGCTGCTTTCAGCTGCTCCCTCATTCAAGGGGGTCACTACAGCAGGTAGCGCCACATGTTTAATTTGGGAGATTTTACACCTTCCTGACACAGATCCCTTGGGGGATCTTTGTTTAATCCTCCCGGGAGGCACTCTTGCTTGTTAGGTAATTGTGCAAACCACGACACTTTCACATCAAAACTGAATGTGTCAGTCAGTGTCAGTAGAATAGCATTGTAAAGGTTCATGTGTATAATTGCTATCAAGATGAATCCTGAGTCCAGAGATGAGTCCAGCCCTTAAGCTATTAAATCCAGAGGGTCATTGCTCCACCCAGTATATACCATTTAAACCAAAGTTTGGCCTTCAGGGAGTGTTACTGTTATGGAATGTATTATTATAGTGGCAACAAGGAAAATGGAAGAGAATATTGTTGAAAATGAAGAAGTTATTTACATAGTTAATGACTTACTTAAACTGAAAATATAATATTTTCCAAACTGGTGACCACAAGGCCAAATTTTAAAACAGATTTGTTACAGTCACAAAACTTTACAGGTGTTTAGCCGAGGGCTAAATGGTCATCGCAAAATGGTCCCTTGTAGTTAACTAGATTTAACTATCGAAGACAGTACACACAAACACACACACACACGCACACACAAACACAAAAACAAATCTAAGGTGAACAGCAAGCCCCATTAATGTCCAAGGGTCCATCTGTATCAGTTTTTTGCTCATCCATAATTTTTTAATAAATTAATTGGACTTTCAGTATGAAATACTCATTGACAATGTCTGTCTGAGCCCACAAAACAAAATTTATCAGTGTCTTACATAGACTCAATAACTACTGAATACAGAAGTCAAAAACTTTAGTCAAAGAGTATCACTCTATTTCCATCGTCTGCATCCTTCAAATAAAAATCCACTAGCTGAAATACTGAAGTCTGGTGGCCTATTTGACAGCCCTGTTACCAGTTTATGACACTTTTTTCTATAAAAGATAAGTGGAGAGTGTTCTTATTTTTTTAAAAAAGGAAAACCCAAAAGTATATTTCAGAAAACATCTTTCTCTATACTTGCTTTTGCGTCTGTAATTCTGCAGAGACACAACAGGCAGTGATTATCTAGTCAGCGATAGCAAATGACCATTTTTGAAAGAGAACGAGAGCACGATCTGTATTCTGTACTCAGCTAATATGTCAACAGTGATAATCAAAGTGAGACACCAGTAGTCACATTTAGCTCCTGTGATTTATTCGCACAAAACAGGGACAATTGTCCTTGCTGCCCGGCTGTTTCAGACGGGGACCTCCGTTAGAACAGCAGCAGGGTGCTCTTAGCAGCCAGGCTTTAATGAGTTCAGCTGTCCGTTTGTGTGTGTGTGTGTGTGTATGCGTATAGGTGCATGTCTGGAGGAGAGAAGCTCTCCCTATTGGAGAGCAGTCAAATCACTGTGCCAGCCACAAATATAGATACACAAATACATGTGTGTGTGTGTGTGTGTGTGCGTGTGTGTTTTAACTTATATTTATACAGGTAGTCCCATTGAGACTCAATGTCTCATCTACAAGAGAGACCTGTTTCAGAAAACTTTACAGAGACTTCTGTTCCACCACTGTATGATTTGTCACATCTTTGATCTGTGAATATTTAAGAAATAGGAAATAAAATGCCAGAATGGAAATTTGTACCTGCTAATTAGACAAGTGCTGTACATGTGTTTTGTTTCCCTGGTCCTTCAATGTTTAGTAACATCGAATGAAAAATGGCTGGATACTATAAGTAGGCACACTGAGGTTTTCTCCCATAGCACTTGAGGAATAAGCATATAATAGGTAATGCTGTTTTTAACACTACTGAGTAAAAGTGATGAGAATAGCACGGTGGCTCTCCCTCTGTGGTGCTGTTAGGTAATTGGTTTTATTATGGTAAATGCTGATGTAGTTCATTGCTTTGTTTTTGCAAACAAAGCCATAGTTCACTTATCCACAGTCCTGACTACTGCGTACAGGGATTGAAACCAAGACAGAGACAGAACTCACCGAGTCCAAAAGGAAGGATCATAGCAGTAAGATGATTCCACATGTGGAAGAATTGGTGGGAGAAAGAAACCTCAAATCAAACCATTTCTGATTGACTGCCTGCTTGAAGTCTCTTACAGTCTGACAGCTAGACACATCCATCAGAATTGGACTTGGGAAAGAGGAAAGGTTGTTCTCCTTACACTAAGACTTCTGTTAAATATTAAGACTGGTGGAATTAAAGTTTAAGCACCCTCTCTAATCCTTGATTCCATGCATTTGAGAAATGTTAGTCCGCTGAGATTTTTCCCCCCCTGAAATTATACATGTGCCTCTAACACTATTAAAAATGTTTTATTGCTGTTTCTTACTTGCTATCAAAAGGTCAGCTAATGTTTGAAGTTTTTATTAGGTACAAATCTCAATTTAAATGAATAAAGTCATTTCAGTATTGATTTATATTTCTTTCATATTACTGCTGTGATTACACCCATACATCACAAGAACCATCAACTGTGCCACACAGTTAAACGCATGAGTTTACACCTTACTGAACAGCATTATTAGGAGCACTTAAACAAACTGTTAAGCAAACGTGGCTATTTTGAGTTGCTCTACAATTAAACCACAGTAGCACGAGATTTATCAGCTAAGTTTATAACAAATTAAGTATAGCAGCCTCAAATGTATTTATTTAGATTTTTCTTTTTTATTTATTTAATTTGTTGTGAAAATTTGGGTCTCAGTCAGTTATAAAACGGTGTTTGGCAATGACACAAACCACAGCAGATGGTTGAATCAAAGACTTTCTCGGCCCTTAAAACTAAAATTAATATCAGGAAACCAAATATTTAGGTCATTAAATTAAAAAGAAAAAAACTTCTAAAAACACCATTTGACCCACTACAAAACCTCCCATGTTAAAACACACACACACACACACAAAACAGCAGGTACACAGTGTAGGTCGATATCAATGGGCCCCCATGGAGGAGCGGCAAAAACAGCACACCGCAAAGAGAGATCGATTGTCCCCTGGGAGTTGCATCTGAAAGCTCTTTCCTGTAATGCAGGCCTTCCTCTAGAACTTCTTCTGCCTACAAATGCGAGAAAACGCAACTGCTTAGATGGAGAGTGAAAAAGAGAAGACTTGACACAGTGGTGTCTGATAGCTCATCCAGTCAATCTCTGCATCAAATTAACTAGCACATTGTCAGATACTCTTTCTGGCCTGAAGCATCACGGGTGAATGGGTAAAGACTGGCAGTTGTAAGATGGTGAAAAGCAGAGACAAACTGCCCAGAGGATGGGATGCAAAATGAGGTCTGCAGTCATCTGTTTTCTTAATGAATGAGCATGAAACAAAATAATCAGGATAATGCTGTGATTCGGTGAGTGTGACAGACTCACTACTCAGTGGTTACATTATAGTAAGTGCTGATGTAGCTCATCTTTCTCTTCATATCCAACACTATAGTCCTGTTGTTTGCTACCCTAAGTACTTAGGATTTATGGAATGAAATCCACACAAACACAAAAAGCAGAGCACAGTGACAATAAGGTGGAAAGAATGGAAGTATTGCTGAAAAAAAGGGGTAAACGTCCAAAATGAAACCAAACACACAGAAACGCACAAAGAACAAACACACACATAGACTTAAAATAACTCTAAAGCCCCATTCAGTGTTGCATTAATTTGTAAAAGCCATTACTGATTCTTCATCATGAATGCAAAGCTTCACTTCACACCCTGCAATTATTTCTTACAATACTATACTGTATGCACATATCTTTGAAAATAGGAGTTGTGACAGGGTACTTAAACAGCTTCACAAAGACACATGCAACCATAAAGTCTTTTACACAAACAATTTTTTGGAAGGTTTTTTTATTTATTCTTGTCTTTATTTTATTTTTTTTTATTATCAATACATAACTGATGGCAAAAAGTAGGTAACTGCTTTCTGCTATTATTAAATAGAAATTGTATGAATAACTCAATTATTATGTGACCTGTGGCATGTTTTTTTCAGTTTGAATACATTTTCTATCCATTCAGATAACATATATTGTTTCATGTTTTGGTACTACTCAAATGTCAAGTGGTGCAACTGTTGATTTAAATGAACAGATTCAAAGGATGATTTTTTTTTTTTATTGTGCTTAATGATAATCTAACATAAAATAGTCTGGCACGATTTATTTTTTAATTGCTAAAATAATCCATCCATCCGCCTTCTTCCTCTTATCTGACTCAGTGTTGCCCAATCCAGCTGTCACCAAGTGGATGACGGGTTACATCCTGGATAGGATTATCAGCCTATTGTAGCATTAAAATAATCTCATTTTTAAAAACCAATAGTTTTTAAAACTGTCAAAATAAATAAATTGATTTTGTACACCAATTGTTCTTAAATTTCAGGCTGACACAGCCAAAACTATGAGACTTTTATTATGAAGTATAAAAAGTGATAGTAGTGAAAAAAGTATTTGTATGGCTAGCTGAATGTATGAATGAAAACTGTACACTCTGGAGTAATCTGCTGGCACCTCACAAAATATATGGGAACAGCACTCTATGTAAAAAGAGAATTTAAGGATATTTTAACATGTTCTTCTAACAGGGCTCTTAACAAATACAGGCTTTGTATTTTTGGATGAACATATATTAAAACTCCTACTATTTTTAAACACTTTGCTTCTATCCCACAGAGACGAGGTAACAGAAGTCCATTTTCTATAACTTGGCAATATCAGCCTCAAAATAAGACTTTAGTCTCTTTATCTGCACTCCTAAGGCACAATTTACAGAGTGGAAGAGAAGATTTGACTTTGCAACTGCAATCAAATCTAATGTGTAAAAATCAAGGAACATGTAAGAAACATGCATTGTGTTTGGTTAGGTTTTCCAAAACAACCATTGGTCAAGTGTAAGAAAAAAAATGGTCAAATAAATGTTGTGCAGTGGCAAATAAATGCATAAAATTCATAAACGCAAGTCACTGTGGGCTATTAGTAATGTTAAAAAGTGCTGTGAGTGCAAACAGTAATCATAAAAATCGTACTATGCTCAGTATAAAAAGCTACATTACTATGTGTGCCCTATACAGTATGTGTTAAACCCCATAACAGATGTCAAATCAAAGGATCGTTAACCCTTTAAGACGTACCATAGAACCAAGTCAGCCAGAGCTTATCTTTATATTTTACCTGCTGTAGTGCCATTTTTGGGAGCATTTCAAGTTTTTATACATCAATACAACCGTTAGAGCCCAAATTTTAATAATATGTAATCATTCAGTCCATAGTATCTACCTAAAGAGCAAAAAAGTGCAATAAACTACAAATTACATA
>VUQR01011481.1:0-10339 GCA_015108515.1 Hemichromis elongatus
GAATTTTTTAAAAAATTCCCCAGTAAACCCGTCCGGACCTGGAGCTTTGTTTTTTGGAAGCATCTGAATGACTTTCATAATTTCGCTCCGCGTTATAGGTTTACATAAATCATCCCTTTGGGTGTCAGTAACTTTAGGCAAGTTCAGTCCTAGGAAGAAGTGATGCATATCTTGTTTGCATGTAGATTTAAACTGGGAGGTATATAACTGCTTATAAAAAGTTTTAAAAGTGTCATTAATTATCAAATTATCATATTTAAGCGAACCAGATGAGTCTCTCACACATGGGATATTACAACCAGATCCCTTATTACGAAGAAGATTAGCCAAATAGCGGTTAGGTTTGTTAGCAAACTCATGTAGCCTCTGCCTCATGAAGAATATAGATTTCTCAGCCTTTCTTGTCAGTAGTCCCTCCAAAGCCGTTGTAATCACCCGAATTTTATTCCTTAACTGCTCAGAAGGAGATTCATTGTATTTAACATGAAGTTCGTGCAATTCTAGTTCTAATTTTCGTTGCTCCATCTGATTTTTCTTCTTTAGGCCCGCTGAATAAGATATAATTAGCCCACGGGTGTAAGCCTTAAGAGTGTCCCAAAGCAGGCCCGGGGAAACTTCAGGGGTTGCATTAGTCTTTAAAAAATGCTCGAGCTGATCAGTTAAAAATATCTCGAATTTTGGGTCATGAATAAAAAAAATTATTAAATCTCCAGTTATGAGACCGGGGAACAGGATTTTAACAGTGCATTTAAAGAAAACCTCTCAGGTTTCATCCCTCCAGAGGATTTGACATGGTTGGTAGATGTCATTAATTGGATCATCACAAAGGCGTTGGTGAAATACCTTGCTGCGAACGGTCACATGGCGAGCCTCTTTAAATTATAGTTACAGAGAAAGTCACTGTGACAGAAAGGAGGCACGACACGACCGCGATTCACCATTCAGTGACATCTTTATTGCTGTACAAACCACAGCTGCTGCTCTTCGTTTACAGTTCGACAACACACATCAACAACAACACAACAACAGGCCCTGGTTCATTTATCTGCAGGGGAGGAGTGATGTGCTGATTCTACTCAGGTGCACCAACCTCCCCGACAGCCGTGCCACAGACCATGCCCCACCACAGTCACCTATCTGGGAAATATGATCATGTCCGACAGTAAGTCTGTCTCTCTGAAAAGGATTACTGTCCATTCAAAGACTTTAAAAAATGACAAACCATTCATTGTGGGGTACTCCAACTTCACCCTTTTGGTACCACATTCTGTATCTCTGATCCTTCTGGAGCAAAAAACAACTAATTTGGCATTTCCAGTAGTACAGTCTGGTACAAGCAGCTGACAAATATCAAGCTTAAAAGATGTACTGTGCTACACCAAGCTGGTCTTAACACAGTAAGTGTTTAACCCTTTAAGACCTACCATAGAACCAAGTCCGCCAGAGCTTATCTTTAAATATTTTACCTGCTGTAGTGCCATTGTTGGGAGAATTTCAAGTTACTATACATCAATACAACTGTTAGAGCCCAAATTTTAATAATATGTATGCATTCAGTCCATAGTAACTACATAAATAGCAAAAAAAGTGCAATAAACTACAAAAAAATGAAAATCGTTTGTGTTTTTTTTTAGATATATTTCTAGTCATAGAAATTTAAGAGGTTTATCCCTCAAAACTATAAATACAAAAAAGTTGCACAAAATAGTTTCCAACCACAGGAAATTATCTGAGTGTCTTCGTAGTTTAATTTTTATATACTGCAGAAAAAACGAAAATAAATATTATAATGCAAATTTGCATGAAAAACTGCATGTGCATCTAAATAAATAATTTCCAACAGTGTAATTTGAGTTCTAAGCATCCCAAAAACTATACAGAAAGGCATAAAGTCAAACATGACTATTAAAAAACCAGGATAGACTAATAAGGGCTTGATGGTAAAAAAAAGTTGCGCAAAAATGACGTCACTTCCGGTTTTGGGCAGGTAATGGCGGACATACGATAGTTCGCGCTGACGTCTATTCCAACTTAGGAAGTGTTATGAACAGCTGATTGGATCAGGAAAGCATGTTTCTGGAAAATTATGTTTTTGTTGCTGCAAGTGGTTTCTATGCAACTTTTGCAAAGCTATATGTGGAAGGAAACAATGATCTAGAACAAGCTGAATGCATAAGCTGTAAGTACAACTCCTCTGGTTTCATATGTAATGTTTCAAAACATTATTGCGCTAGCTTATGTGGTTGCGGTTCTACAGGCATTTAAAAATAGTTACGCAAAATGGAGCGTTCCCGCTCTGACCGGTCTAAAAGGGTTAAACTTGACATTTCACACTACTCCCCACAGAAGCAGATGGTAAACTACATGATTGCGTAGTAGCTATCTCTGAAATCTGTTCACCTAGATCTACAGGACACCTCACTGGCAAATTCTGACCAGGTGGTCTCTGTAAACGGTTTGGCATCATGCAATCCAGACACCGGTAAAAGTCAAGAAGGATGAGTTTTATTGCACACACACATGCTTGCACGCACGCACACGCACGCAGGCTGGCACGCATGCACACACACACAGCTTGTTTAAATGAATGAAATGAATCTATGAATCTGTTTGTTATTTTTAAAATAAAACAGAACGCTTAAAAGTTCTTTGATGTTATTGTGATGTCATAACCTTGCTGAGAGGGGATTCCATAAGTAGACCCTACATTTGATAGAGTTTAGTGCTTAAAGGACCGTGACCTGACAGCAGCCAAAACCAAGTTTGAAAAGATTCTGACCAATTTAGAGCCATCTTATTAGAGAAAGCCAGTTCTCCCCATGGATCGTGACCACCCCAGTAAAAATGGACAAAACCACAAGCAGGCGTTGAAAAAGTAGAATTATACTACAAATGCTCATTCACAATAATAACCCAATCCTTCTTTTAAAAAACATGAATTAACTTGCTCCAATCACTGTGGCTTTTTTCTTTTAATTTTAATTTTCCCCTCCCCAACCCGCCGTGGCAGATGGCTGTCCCTTCTTGAGCCTGGTTCTGTCTGAGGTTTCTTCCTGTTCCTGGTTTTTTCTCACCACTGTCACTAAATGCTTGCTCATAGAGAGTCCTCTGATTGTTGGGGTGATCAATAGTCCTTGAGAGCTACTGTCCTGCATTACAGTAGCTCTCGGGGACTGGAGGGAACTAGCAATTCTTGTGAAGATGAAAAAAAAAAGCCCTTAAAAACAACAACCAACAAATATGGTCTTGAACTCTGGCTCAATTTTGGTGAAAATCCATTAAATAATCACTGTGTCAAGTTCATGCCAATATTCAAAGTGGAGCAGTGGACACCTTACCATCACATCAACTCTTGTATCGGACCTCAAACAACATGTTAACCCAAGTAAACTGGACATAAATGAATTAAATAAACCAGCTTTAAACATCAATTAAGTATTGTTTGTAATTCTTCAAAAATCATTGCTACCCTTCAGCCTCGTGGTCCTGGGTCTGGTGACCCTGGGTTACTATGTTTTTGAGTTTTGTTAGTATTCCAGCTTCAGCCACATTTTTTGTTTTCTTTATGGGTTTTGTGCCTGTGTATAGCTTTTAGTCTTTAGGGGTTTGTCTCGGTGTCTTCTCTGTCTTTCACATTTCTCGTGTCTCTGTGTTTCTTCGTTCTTATTCCTGGTTTCTGACAAGCATCCGTTCGACCTGAAAAGTCTTCAGTCACGTCACAGAAAACAGACTTGAGGCATCAGCCTCTATGCATTAATCACATCTATCAACTAGAATATAAAATAAATGCATATTCAAAAGTGTGTGTGTGTGTGAGAGAGAGAGAGAGAGAGAGAGAGAGAGAGTTTGCAGCAAAAAGAATATTTGAAAATTTAAAAGTTTTGAAAAGTTAAGCTGTTGCACACATACAGACAAACTCGTATTGTTTCTTGATTGATCAGCAGAGAGCAACTCTGGTTCTTGCAAAATGATGTCCAATGTAAAAAAGTATACAAAAGTTTATTAGGACACAACCCTCTCCTTCCACAATCCTTGATCCTCATAACTGTCCATCTAGTTTCAACTCTGCTAGAGGAAAACATGTAAATTATTGTCCTACTACAGTGCAGAATGATTATAAACAGTTTAAGAGAGCCTGGATGGCAGAATGAGGGAAGAGCACTGAGATTTAAATCACGCAGAATGCAGTATGGATGCTGATTGGCCTGGAGAAGTTGTGCAAGACAATAACTGCATTAGAGCAATGATGTCAGCATTGAGTTTAACAGTGTGGGAATACTGAAGTGATGGGAAGAATATAGTAGTAGAAAAACACCCAGGAAAGCAGGCAGATAAACACACACAAGTTTCATTAGAAGCAAGACAGAATTACAGGTGTGTAAATAGGAGGGAAGCAGTTACAAAGTTAAGCAGTAGTAACAGTAAAGATGTCAGATGTAGTCAAGGGCGATTTTAAACCTGGTGACAGACAAGGTTTAGAACATGTTTGGTGTGTGATTAGGAGATGGTGGTGCTGACAAAACAGACTGGACGCTGAGCTGGAGGTGGCAGAGCTAAACATGTTCTGCTCTTCATTGGAAGTGACCAAGATGGGCAAGTTAGAAACAAGTAGTTCAGAGGGACAACTCATGTTGAACAGTTTGGAGATAGAGTTAGAGAGCTGAGGCTGAGGTGGTTTGGAAATGTGCAGAGAAGACAAAGTCAATGTACTGGACAAAAGATGCTGAGTATGGAGCTGCCAGACACGAGGAAAACAGGAAGAAGATGAAGCTGGGCCAAGGGTGAAAGATGCAGGACAAGAAAAGTCATAATTGCAGTCTGTGAGCTCTCAAACTCGTTACTAAAAGAATTAATTTCTTACAGGAATTATTGCAAATGCTGATCTGATTTGCATTACTATCTGCATAAGTAAAATAAATGGTTTTAAAATGTAAATGTTCTACAAGACTCTTCAGTATTTTTCTGAAAAGAGAGCAATAGAGTTCATTTTAAAAATAAAATCGAACATTTTAATCAATTTCTTTTCTTCTCCAAAGTCTAGGACATGACTTTGTACAGGAAAGCTTGACATGGAATGCAAAAGAAAAACCAAATAAATTAACAAACAAAAAGTTTCATAATTTAAAAATTCTCCAAAACCAACATTTTCTTTGATTGACTCATAAAAAATTGATAGGGGTCAAATTTAGTGTAAACAGTAATACAAAAATAACACACACACACACACACACATAAAAAAAGAAAAAGAGCAAAGGAGTCAGGACAGGAAACCAGATAGTGATCTTAAACCATGAGAAAAACAGACAAAAAGAGCGTTCCTATGCCCCTACCCCCACCACATGTAAACACTTATCATTCAATCTCTGTGCAGCCGTTAGTCTACAGCAAACCAAGCTGCAGTATAAGGCAGCACAAATCTCTTTTGTCACATTGCATGTTTGTGGCATGTAGCCAGAAAAGATAAAAGTAAATGAATGCATTTTTATCTTTTGTATATCACAGCAATGAATCAAGATATCTGAATCTGTTAGCTTGGCCATCAGAGAGACATTTGATTGACACAGCACAAAACATACAAATACTGACAGTAATGTAATCGTGACAAGCTCCACCTCAACGGATTATTTCAGAAGAGTATTTTAGATTTGCCGGAAAAGTCTTAGCGCAGTTGAGTGCAGTTGCACTGCAAAACCCTGATGCCTACAGTCGGAAAATCTCACAGTACAGCTTTGTGTCTCAGGAAGAGGTTGAGCAAGCATCACACTTTTTGCAGCCTGACCTTTTTTATTTTGCAGGTTGAGGCGGTAGGTTTACTGTGCAGGAAACGCATTCAAGGTCTGACTGGCCACAAGCTGTTTTTAAGTCACTGAGGGGATGACGTCTAGAAGGTCTGATGACAGCATCAGTGCAGCACTTTGCATGTATGCGCATGTAGATCCACGGACATAAAGTCCTTTTCATGTGATCAAACAAGCTAAAGCAACTACCTCTCTTGGTCGCCCACATAACATCACATTCATATAAAATCACTTATTTTCAACATGATTAGTCCAAATCTTCTGAAGACTATTCAACATGGAATGTCAGACAAAATTATTGCTACTCTAATGGTTTATTTTGCTGAGTTAATACTGCTTTAGACATTTCTGACAAGAATTCAGCTACTTTCAGCATTAAAGGATTTACCTTTAAACTGTGGTGCTTCATTAAAAAGAGAAGATTTTACTGTTAACTTTGATTGCTGATCAGTTGTAATTGTTGAATATCTTGATGCTTGCTCAACCATCCAAGTGACATCTTCTGCTCACATTCAAGGCCATTCATAACCTCGCACCTCCTTACCTTTCTGACCTGTTAAGCACTACCTTTTCTGCCCGCTCACTTCAATCTTCTTCTTCAGCTTTCTGTGCCTTCCTTCCCCCTCACCACCGTGGGAAGCAGAGCTTTTAGCTGCTTTGCTCCCAGGCTGTGGAGCTCTCTACCCCCAGACATAAGAAACATCGGTTCTCTCCTCCAGTTTAAATCCCAACTCACAAGCCATCTGTTCAAATCTGCATATTCACTGTGAATCTACTGTTTGTTAATTTTAACCTGTGCTTTTGATTTATTCTTCTTAATTTTTCATTGTTTTATTAGGTGTTTTATCCTATTGTAAAGTATCCTTGGGTGTATTGAAAGGTGCTTCATAAATAAAATGAATTATTATTATTATTATTATTAATTATAAGTTGATTCTGTGCTTCTGGACAAAGTGAAAATACTACGTCTAGATGAATAGAATCAACTTTCTGTGATATCTGTTGATTAATTTTTATCCATCCATCCACCTATTGTCTTAAACACGTTTCCACTTCCAGGACCAGCACTTTTCCTAGCTTTCAGGTGATAATAATAAAAAACATCTGACTGCATCAAGCACCAGTAATTTAGTAACATTTTCAAGTCTATATTTCTCCAAACAAACAAAACCCAGGATAAAAACAGAAATGTGTCTAATTAGCTCTTTATCATCCACTTGAGGATACAGTTTGTTATCACTGATGCAGAAGTAGGCACAAGCGTATTTGTGAAATCCACACAGCTTGCTAGCTTTCAGCCCTTGACATCAAAAACAGTTGATGTCAGAAACATTTAAGACTGTGGTCTCAACTGATGAGTATATGCTCCACTACACCTACAAAGGAATCAGTTGCTCTAGCAACCTTAAACAAGAGGCAGGTGGTTGAATCATGGATGGCGTTGGTGGAGGAGGAGAGGTGTTACCAATGTACTCACAAGTTTTACTTTGCGCTGGTAAGAGCAGTGGAATGTGGTTTCCATGGTGACATTATAGTTATGTCTGTGACAACATTAAGTTGATGACTGCCTTAATGTTTTTTTGGTGAATGCATGTGTCTTTATTTAGTGTATGTACGTGTGAGAGAGTCTGCTGCTTTCCTGCAGCAGGCTGCTGCATTACTACAGTTCAGTGTGACTCTGTGCTTGTTGTCTCTTAAGCCTCCCCCCACCTTTGTGTCCCTCCTCATCACCTCTCCTGTCTTCATTTTCCTCATTTCGTGTTCTTATTCTTCCTTAACACCACTCAATAGATTACCTTGGTCAGCCAAATTTTTACCAAGGCTAAAAAGTTCATGGTTTACAGATTATTCATATTTGCCATCATACAATCAAGTACAGTGGATTCAGCACAGGACAGATTTTTGAATATTTTATTGTATATTGTTTTTCTGGAGTTTGTGTGTGTGCGTGCGTGCATGTGTGTGTGCGTGCGTGCGTGCGTGTGTAATAATGTTGTCAGGATTTGATTCTGTTGTGAGGACAAATCCTCATAGCATTTCCATCCATTCATCCATATTTTGCTGCTTATCTTACTCAGCTTGAATCTGTTACTACTACTGCACTCTGATGCGGCTGCTGCTGACACTTTGGTTAACAGATTTACACAGTAATTTAGGAAGTGTGTCAACAATGACAATAGCTCATTGGAAAAGAACGATGGAAAATGCCTTTCATTTTGCACTTATACATGCTACTGCCTACAAGAAAAAAGCATCATTAAAACATCAGCAGCAAAGAGAAAATGGATTCTTTTTCACAAAATTGACATCAGATCATACATAAAAAAATACTTGTCATACCTCCATAATACTTTAAACTTTTTTAACCCATAAAAATACGAGATTAAAAGTCTTGTTCCCAAAAGTCTCCTGGCCAAGACAGATATCAGTTGAATCAACGGCATCCCAAAAAAAAAAAGTGAAAATCCAAAATTACTACCACATTTTTAACTAATGCATAATCACGGGAAAGACCTGTGAGATCATTCATCTACAAAATGCTGATATAGGAAGCATGCAACATTTGCAGTGACAGAATAACAAGTACCCATTTACCGCTTTTGTTACAGCGGATACTTCTCTGTAGTCTTTGATAATATGTTGCTGAAGTGTGGTTTCGATCAGAGTACTCCAAATAGCATACCTAAGGTTCTCAAAAATGGAGCGCAGTAGGATCTGACAAAGTGAGAGAAAGGACTATGATATACACATGGAAGGTTAATTCAGAAACAGGACAGAGGTGAGGGCAGAACAAAGGGCGAAGCAATTAACAACACCTGGAAATGCAGATGTAGTACCATTACATTGCCCATTGGTTTTGGACTCTACATTTTGAACATTACTGTTTCATCTATCATGATGCTTTTATTTTATATGTATTTAAAAAAGGCATCCTAATTTCAAAGCTAATGCTAGTTACCTTGGTTAGAAAGCACATTCATAAACTGTATACACTGAAACACAAACATCAACTAATTAGTGCTAAGTAAAGGATAACAAAACACTAGAATTGCCTTCATTAAAACTGAAGAATAAACATCTTTGATGATATGTATTACAAAGAAAATCCACAACCATAAACTATTAAAAATTCCCCAAAATGCAACAACAACAAGCACACAGCGATTAGGTCTAGAAAATTTTATTCGAAACATTCGTCAACCGCACCCCTAAATCAGTTATTCATCAGCCCACTTAGAGTTGTTATGAGGACCAAATTATCGGCTATATATTGCGTTACAATAGGTCAGGTGGAAGAGAACCAAAGCCAAAAGAACGAAAGGTCGATTCAAGCTGTTCTACCATAGTGTAGATAGGAAGAAAAGTGAAGAAGGGATAATCTTAAAGAAAGAGTATGTGAATACCATTGTGGAGGTAAAGAGTGTCAGACAGGATGATGAGTTTGAAGGTGGAAATTAAAAGTGTGATGGTGATTCTTCTCCACAAAGTGAGATTGTTTCTGGATTAAGAATCGTAGTAAATTCTGAAATGGCAGATTGGTAAATTGGTAGAGAGTGTCCTCAGGGTGGAGCAAAACTGGTAATTGGAGACTTTAATGGACAGGTAAGTGAAAGCAGAGCAAGGGAGCGAAGGTAGAGCCAAAGACTAAGTGGTAAAAGTTGAAGGTAGAAGAATGTTGCACATACTTCAGTTAGACTCTGGGTTGTGGGGAAGAGTTACCAAATCAGTTACCATATATCTCAAACAGCTTCTTCCCCTGTGCCATTCAGACTGTTACCCCTGGCCACCAATTGGAGCCATGGTATGAATAACCCCTATCACTCAGACCACTCACAAATCTCTTTGCACTACTTCCAAGCAAGTCGCAACTTGTTCTCCAGCGTTTGCCTTTCTCTTATTTTCATATACATTTCTGATTTTTTATATATACTTCTTGATTGTATATATTCTCCTGTTTTCTATTTATTCCTGCTATCTACTATTTATATTTTTTTTCAGCACACTTGGTGCAGAGCACATACAATATCATTGTACATGACGAGTGACAATAAAGGGCTATTAAATTCAATTCAATTTTTTATACAGTGCCAAATCACAACAACACTCACCATAAGGTGCTTTATATTGTAAGGTAGACCATACAATAATACATAAAAAAACAACTAGCATATGACCCCCTATGAACGAGCACTTTGGAGACAGTGGGAAGAAAAAACTCCTTTTAACAGGAAGAAACCTTCAGCAGAACTAGGCTCACGGAGGAGCAGCCATCTTCCATCACTGGTTGAGGTAAGAGAAGGAAGACAGAATAAAAGACATGCTGTGGAAGAGAGACAGAGCTTAATATAAAGTATGATTTAAGTATGATTTCTAGTCCCTGTCAGTACTGTTGGTGCAGCATTTTGGATTAACTGAAGGCTTTGAAGGGAGTTTTTAGGACATCCTGATAATAACTGATAATAGTCCAGCCTAGAAGTAATAAATGCATGAACTAGTTTTCAGCCTAACTCTAAGACAGGATATTTCTAATTTTACAGATA